>JAOTRH010000010.1:5058802-5112421 GCA_034768845.1 Heliamphora exappendiculata | reverse complement strand
GGAGAAATACCTGAATGAGCAAAGTTGGAGGAGGAAGGAGAGGCAGTGGAAGAGGTAATATCAACTCGAGTCATCAGGCGCCTGAGAGTAGTCAACTCTGCCTCAGAAAAAGGGCCAGTCTCACCGGATGTGCTAGTAGGAACCATAACATGACGACGGCTCTCTTCTTGCTGAACATAAACGTATGCTTGTCGCAAGATGGGAAATGGATCGCGATCCAAAATCTGAACACGGATCGGATCATAGTCAGCATAGAGACCGGCAAGAAAGTCATATACCCATTCCTTCTCCACCATCTTCTGAAAAGCAGCAGTATCAGTAGTACAAACAGCATGAAAATCCTGATGATAATCAATCTCACCCCACAGGCTAGTCATCTCAGCGTAATACTAAGCCAATGAGTGGTCTCTCTGTTCTAACCTACGGAGTTTCTTCCTCAACTCACACAACTGGACATCATTGCCAGTCTATGAATAAGTTTGAGCAGCAGTGGACCAAATCTGATGTGCAGCATCCAGAAGTAAGAAACTACGACTAATGGTAGGCTGCATAGAGTGTAACAACCAGGACATAACAATGGTATTTTCCTCTATCCAACGTGTGCGAGAAGAACCAAGGACTGTGGGCTGTTTGGTTTCACTAGTGATATACCCAGACATACCGCGAGCGGCGATGGCTAAACTGCAGGAACGCGACCAAATTAAATAATTACTACCATCTAGCTTGACAGGACTAATCTAAAGGGACAGATTATCAGTAGGAGGCCCTGAACGAGTCAGTCCAGTGTCTTCATCACTATCAGAAGGCTTTCCTGTATCAGACATGGCTATGGGAAACCAAGAACAAGTAGAATGAAACAGAGGGGAGTAATGGACTGTAAACAGAGCCAAACCAAGTAGACCTGAACCACTAGAGTACCAAGAAAGACCAGAATCGCATACCAATCGCAGCAAAGCCGAAAAAAACCTGAGAAATGGCTGGAATCTACAACCAAACACCCAGGGATGTGCCAAAACCCTCTGAAGAAGACTAAACCTAGTCGGAAGGAACAAATCCGAGCGAAAAAAAAGGCCAGGCGCGAATAGCCGAATTAGCCGAACCAACAAAACACCTTCACCCGAGCTTGAAATCAACCCAAAACATCAAAGAGGGTTGATTCGAGCCTCTTACACACTGAGTCGGCACCCATGAAGGAGGAACAAGCCATCAATTGAAGCAGAAACCGGCGCAATAGTGAGATAACAGGAAAAACCCTAGCGGCGCCAAAATTTTGAAAATTTGGGGAAAATTATGAAACAAGATGAAAAAAATTAGAAAAAATCACAAATCGAGTATTGGGAACTAGATGATCACCAAGGATTTTTTTATTTTTTTTTGCGTTTTTTTTTTTTACAGTTTCGAAATCAGAAAAATGAGGAGAAACGAAAACAATCAAGAATTGCTAAGAAGTTTACATATGATCGAGCTTTGATACCATGTTAGAATTATTACAGAGAGTGGGAGAGAAAAAGAGGAAGAGAAAGAATCAGAAAAACAATAAATGAGAGCGCAATAATTAGGGTTTACACCCTATTACTTGTTATTTATAACAGAACCAAGAAATACTAAAAAGTACAATAATACCCTTAATTTAACAAAAATATCTTTATGGAAGCAGAGAAACACATGGAAAGTGATTTTGTAGGTGAAATCCAAATGATATTTGATAACTTCTAAATGCAGCACGTGAAGGCATGAGAAGGGTGAAATGTAGAGAAAATGGTTGAAATCCTAATACAAGGCTACAGTCTTAAAAATTAACTTTTCATTAACTCAGCTCTGAATAATATATCAAGTGAGCCTCCTATTTAAAGATTTAAAACCCTAAACTAAAAAGAAACTAAAATCGTAAACAAAAGGAAATAAAAATAAAAACCTTAACTAAAATATTAACCAGAATCCTAACGAAAAGGAAATAATAAAATAACTTAAATGACTTGTAAATAACTCTTAATAAATTAAATAGCTACCAACGACACGTATTAGACCAAAAGGACTTATTGACTCGCGCCGGACCCTTGGGCTTAACTCGAGACTTCCAAATAAGATAATGCTCTCTAGCAAGTCAACGGCTACACCATCACTCCTTGGCTTAAGTTAAATTTCAGAAGAATTTGACTAGGGCATATTTCTTGCTTCCATTACTTTCTTATCGATCTTCAAGTTGGGAGAGAGAGAGATAGAGGAAACTATAGAGATGAAGATATGTAGATAATATAAATGAGTCATCTACAGAGACGACGAGAACAGAGAGGATGCTTTTGAGAGACATATATGGAAAATACACGTGCGCATGTGCACACAGAGACACTGAGACACATGCATAAGGGAGAGAGAGAGAGAGAGAGAGAATAAAATCCACCAATGCAATTGTGAGACCTAGTTCCGTTTCCTTTTCATAACGTTTATACGATGTGTTGGTTATTGCTTTAACCGTTATAGAACAACATTTTTTCATATGGGTCATGCATGCGTGGGTTTGGTCCTGCTTCTTTTTCGAATTTTCACCTAGCGATGGCCGCTCGAGCGGTTCTTTGTCCACTCGAACAGACAGGTGGCTGAGAGTGGAGCCGCTCAAGCGGGTCTCTGTTCACTCGAGCAGGTGGGTGGCTGAGAGTTGGGTCGGTGGGAGACCGCTCGAGCGAACCTCTGTGTGCTCGAGCGGACTGCCGCGCATGAGATTTTTATAAAATAGCCCATGCTTTGGTTTTTGAACGAAAACTTCTTTTGTAAATTTCCTTCTCTCTCTACCAAGAACTCTAAAAACCTCTACCTTCTCTCTAGCTTTAGGCTTGGCTCGGGTTTGGATCTTGGTGTTCGGGTAGTCGATCCTTGATCTCCTCACCGTGGGCTTCGCGTTCATCCGATCGGATTTGCGTTTTAGCGACTTTAGTTTCTCGTCGGAGTTTAAAACTTCGAGTTTTAACTCATCGAGGTAGAATTCTAGATTATCTTGTCTTAAAGGGGTGTTACGTGAAGTTTTATGCCTTTTTACCGTTTTAAAATGCATTAAATATCGAATCTCGTGTTTAAGCCGTGTTTGGGTGGCTAAAAAGCATGTTATGCGTTTTTATGATTTATTACGATTTTGGGAGATGTATGTGTTCATGTTGTTTTCAAAAAGAATGGTTTTGAAAACCATAATGATTTATGTAAATGTTTGCGAAAACCTAATCTTGGAGGTTTGAAGGTAACCCTTAGAGTTGAGCCTTAGTTTAACGTTGATTGGTCTTCATGGTTAGATGGATGACGTTGAGATATGTTTTTGATGTTTGTACATGGTCATGTGCGTGTAAACTTGATCGATTTTTTCATAATGAGGGGTGATTATTCGTCCTGTGATGAAAACCCGTGAAGATTTGCATAATGAGGGGTGGTTATTCATCCTGCGGTGAAAGTCCGTGAAGATGCACGTGTTGCGTGTGGTTATTACAAAATCTTGTTCGAGGCTCGTGCGAGTCGGAATATTATTATTATATTTGTGATAGCATGTTCTGCTTTTACTTCATGTTAGTTTGTTTCTTATTGAGCCTCGGCTCACGGCGTAGGATTTGAAAACCTTTTTCAGGTACACATGATCATACGAGATGACTTAGAGAAGCCGGGGATGGCGGAAGACTTTTCTTAGTTTTCCTTTTGTTTTGAACCTTGTTTTGGTTTATATAATTTTTGGGGGGAGAAAAAAACTTTTATTGTAAGCCTTGGGGCGCTTATTTCAATACATGCATGTTGTAGGATCCATGAGAAAAACCTTGGGTTCGTTGCTATCTTTTGTTTCCATATGTGTGGAAGTTGGCCTACAGGTTTCGACGCCTTATTAGGTTCTTTTCTAGTCGAAAGAATGATATCTTCATCATATAAATATTTTTATCCCTAATATATTGATTGTTCGAACCCTAGTTTAAATGAGATGTTTTTGGTATATTTTTTAGACTTAGAAAGATTTCTGATTTTCGACTTGAAAATCTCTCGAATGTCTCACCGCTCGAGCGGTGGGGAGTCCGCTCGAGTGGACAGCCACTGTGTGAAAAAAGTTGGATTTTATTTCCAAAGGAGATTTTTGGTTGGAGAAACTTGGGGTTACCCCTTTTTAATTTAAAATAGCATATTTTGTTAATTGTTTTATAAATAAAATACCGTTTTCATTTTGAGTTCTATGGAGTTTTATCATGGGAAATCGGGGCGTTACAACTTGGTATCAGAGCTCTGGGTTTGAATACCTAAGAGCCGTGGGAAGAGGTTGCATCACCCTATGAGGATGGTTGCATGTGCCTAAATTCATGTGTTTAGATGTTTTGATAATACGAGTATGTGTGAATGCCGTGTATACATGAGCATGGGGGATGGACCTTGGGACTGATTGCTCTTGCCTCCAGGCGTTTGGATGAACAAATTTGGAAGCAAAGCTAGAAATGCATTTGGTCGACGTGTTTTCTGACAAGGAATCTAAGTAGGTTACCCAAATTAACGCATCACTCTTGTCGGTTCTCCTCGGTATGTGAGGTTTGTTTACATGATCGCTTATGACTAAGTGTTAGCATGGTTATGTAGTCGATGTTTATTATAGCATGATGAGTTGAATCTTATGTTGCAATGTTCTATGTTTCTTTCATGTAGAAGTTATGTCTACGCGGAGAGGATGAGGCCATGGCCGTGGCCGTGGTTTGGGCCAAGGGGATATGCCAATCCCTGATATTGGGGACGCAAATGCTTCCCCAGGACCGATAGACAGGGTAGAGTTGCTGCGTGAGATATTAAGCTCCATCCGCCAGCTAGCTAAGGCTGCTAGGGGGAGGGAGAGAGTACCTGAGCCGAGGGCGACTGTTGCGATGAGAGAGTTTCGGCATTTTAGCCCTCCTACCTTCGCTGGGGATTCCAATCCCACAGTAGCTACAGAATGGTTGGAACTTGTGACGCAAATTCTGGATACACTGTAGATAGTTGAGGAAGATTTGAGGGTTACTTTTACCACATTTCAGCTGAGAGGTGACGCCCATGAGTGGTGGAAATATGCCAGGAATATTGTGGAGGGCACGTGGGCAGCTTTTATGAGAGTATTTCTGGAGAAATATTTTCCCGCATCCTCAAGGGATATATACAGGGAATAGTTCTATTCTCTCACTCAGGGGACGATGAGTATCATGCAGTACGAGACCAGATTTACCAGTCTACCCCGCTTCACACCAGAATTGGTGGCTACTAACGAGCTACGTTCGAGAAAGTTTGAGAGCGATTTGAGGCCTGCGATCAGAGAGCGGGTGGCAGGACTGAGGCTACGTGCTTTTACAGAGTTGGTAGAGTCGGCAGCTATGATTGAGAACACTTTGAATGAAACTCGTAGATCCAGGGAGGTCAGGGCACCATAGAGTGGAGCAGAGGCACAGTCAGGTGGGCGCTCTAACAAGAGGCAGAGGTCCTTAGGCCCTAGTTCTCATCCATTTGGGTCACGACAGTAGTTCTCGGCACCAGCACCTTCAGTGGCTTCATCTGGGAGGCCAAAGCAGAGGAAGCTCATCTGCTTCCAATGCAGGCAGCCAGGGCATCGTGCGACGGATTGCTCACAGCCGAGGCAATCCCAGGATCCAGTACCGGTACAGTCGTAGGGGAGGGAGCCACCAATTTGTTATGGGTGTGGCCAGCCTGGACACATTCGTAGAAACTGCCCTCGAGGAAGCAGTGTACCGAGCACGGTAGGTGCACCAGCTGTTCAGCCCACGCAGGGTCGACAGACTTACCGACAGCAGCAACCAGCAGTGCAGACTTTCAGGGTGACAGACGGGAGTACCTCAACCCAGTCAGTACGACAATCAACAGTCCTGGGTTATGGTGGATAGACTAGAGCGCCACAGGGCCGAGTGTATGCCCTTGCAAATCCTAGCTCCTTCAAGGCACCAGTTGTGCCTGATGATGTAGCTACTACCTCGGAGATCAGAGGTACTCTCTTAGTGTTCTTATCGACACGAGAGCATCGTATTTTTTTATTTCCTCTGCTTTTGCATCTGCTTTAGGGTTGGAGATAGACTTGTTAGGCAATGCATTATGCGTAGAGACCCCAGTTAGTGGGAACGCAGTGTTGGGACGGGTTTGTAGGTCATGTGAGTTAAGAGGTCGTTGGTCGCTGCCTAGAGTTTGATTTCATCATTCTCGATATGACCCTGTTTGACGTCATCCTAGGAATGGACTGACTGACCACCTATCATGCCTATATCGATTGTGATCGACGGAGGGTATCGATTTGTACGCCTGAAGGTGATTGTTTTTGTTTCGTGGGCGATCGGGACGAGAGTTTAATATCCATGCCCGGTGTTATGCGAAACCGAGGAAACCTGGGTTTCCTCTTTTCTGCTCTCGTGTTAGACGAGGCGGTTAGAGTTCGAGGAGAGTTTCCCCCTGCGGTTCGTGACTATCTAGATGTCTTTCCAGACGATCTATTTGAATTACCATTGAGTCGTGAGGTAGAGTTTTTTATTGATCTTGTTTCGGGAGCCGCTCCTATTTCGATGCCATCTTATCGTTTTGCACCGGCTGAGTTGCGAGAGCTCAAGGTACAGCTCCAGGAATTGCTTGATAAGGGATTTATACGTCCGAGTACGTCGTCGTGGGGAGCCCCGGCTTTGTTTGCTAAGAAGAAGGATGGATCCTTAAGGTTATGTATTGACTATCGGAAGTTGAATTAAGTAACGGTGAAAAACAAATATCCTATATTGAAGATTGATGATTTGTTTGATCACCTAAAGAGTTCGAGTTATTTTTCGAAGATTGACTTGAGGTCAGGGTATCACCAGTTGAGGATCAGGGACAAGGACATAGCGAAGACCGTCTTCTTGACTGGTTATGGTCACTATGAGTTTTTGCTTATACCGTTCAGTTTGACGAACACTCCTGCAACGTTCATGGACTTGATGAACCGCATATTCCACCCATATCTAGATAGTTTTGTGGTTGTGTTTGTAGATGATATTCTTATCTACTCACCTTCGAGAAAGGCACATGAAGAGCATCTCTGTATTGCTTTACAGCTTTTGAGGGAGCACCAATTGTATGCGAAATATGAGAAGTGTGAATTTTGGATGTCCGATGTGAAGTTTCTTGGACACGTGGTATCGGGCGATGGAGTGTTTGTAGATTCTTCGAAGATTGATGTAGTGATGGATTGAGAACAGCCGAAGAATGTATTTGAGATCCGCAGTTTTTTGGTTTTGGCTAGCTATTACCGACGATTTGTGAAAGATTTTTCTAGACTTGCCACGCCAATGACTCGCCTTACGCGAAAGGGAGTCAAGTTCACGTAAAGTGAGGCTTGTGAGACAACATTCCAGGAACTGAAGAAGAGGTTGACGACTCCACCAGTGTTAGTTATTTCAGAATGAGGCTTGGGTTACACAATCTATTGTGATGCTTCACATAATGGTTGAGGGTGCGTCCTGATGCAGGAGGTTAAAGTTGCAGCTTATGGATCTCGGCACTTGAAGACTCATAAACAGAATTTCCCGACACACGATTTAGAGTTAGCAGCCGTGGTTTTTGCTTTGAAGACCTGGCGGCATTATCTTTATAATGAGCATTTGGAAATTTTCTCCGATCACAAGAGTTTAAAATATTTATTTTCTCATAATGACTTAAATTTACGCCAGCGATGGTGGATGGAGTTCTTAGAAGACTATGATTTTAATCTGCAGTATCATCCCGGGAAAGCTAATGTGGTAGCCAACGCTCTTAGTAGAAGACCTCATGGTATGCTAGCTTCTGTTGCAATGCGAGAGTGGGACATGCTTAGGGAGATCAGCGAGTTTGATTTGCGTCTCGAAGAGACGGAGACGAGTGCGACATTGTTCTCAGTAGTTTCACAGGCTACATTGGTTGCCCATGTTCTGGAGGCCCAGCAAACGGACCAGGAAGCTCAAATGCTACAGGATCGTGTTGTCAGCGGAAAGGACACTACGAGATGAGTTGAGTTCGGATCAGAGTTTACGGTTTGCTGGGAGAGTGTTTGTACCAAAATCGTGCCGAACCGATGTGTTACATGATTTCCATCATTCTAGTCTTGCAGTACATCCGGGAGGTACCAAGATGTATCACAATTTGCGCCATCAATTCTGGTGGAAGGAAATGAAGAGGGATGTGGTTCAGTTTGACGCTCGATGCCTCACCTGTCAGCAAGTGAAGGCAGAACATCAGAGGCCAGCAGAACTGCTTCAGCCATTGTCTATGTCAGAGTGGAAGTGGGAGAATATCACGATGGATTTTGTATCAAGACTTCTTAGATCGCCTAAAGGGCACGATACTGTCTGGGTTGTAGTTGACAGACTGACAAAGTCTGCGCATTTTCTTCCTATTCGGGTGAAGGACTCTGTGGACAAGTTGAGTGGACTATATGTCAATGAGATTGTTCAGTTACATGGGGTGCCTGTATCTATTGTTTCAGACCGAGACCCGCGCTTTACTTTGCGCTTCTGGCGGAGTCTTTAGGTAGCATTGGGGACAAATCTGCGGTTCAGCACTGCTTTTCATCTTCAGACGGACGGTCAATCCGAGCGTACTATACAGATCTTGGAGGATATGTTGAGAGCTTATGTGCTTGATTTTCGGGGTTCTTGGGAGGATCACCTACCATTGGCAGAGTTTACGTATAACAACAGCTATCAATCCAGTATCGGGATGGCATATTTTGAGGCTTTGTATGGTAGGCCGTGTAGATCTCCGATGTGTTGGACCGAGGTTGGAAAGGCAGCAGTTTTGGGACCTGACTTGGTGCGGGAAACAACGGAGAAGAACTCGATGATTTGCCAACGTTTGATGACAGCCCAGAGTTGTCAGAAGAACTACGTCGATAAGAGGAGAAGGCCTTTGGAGTTTGAGGTAGGGGATCACATGTTTCTAAAGATCTTACCACGCCGAAGTTTGATGAGATTTAGCCGTAACGAAAGCCATCACCGCGTTTTATTGGGTCGTTCGAGATCCTTGAAAGGATTGAAGAGGTGGCATACCGTCTGACTTTACCTCCTCAGTTGGCATCTGTGCACAACATGTTTCATATTTTCATGCTTCGGAAGTACGAGCTGACCCGTCACATGTGTTGGATTGGGCTGAGTTATGAGTGGATAAAGATGTTACTTATGAGGAGCGACCCGTGAAGATCGTAGACACTAAAGAACAAGTGTTGAGAAGGAGGACCATTGCTTATGTCAAGATTCTATGGCTTTATCACAGAGTCGAGGAAGCGACATGGGAGCTTGAGTCCGATGTTCGTGCTAGATAACCAGAGTTGTTTGGTTCGTGACCTTGTAACGACTTCCATGGGCAAAATTCCTTTAAGAGGGGGAGAGTTGTAAGACCCGGTTCCGTTTCCTTTTCATAACATTTATATGATGTGTTGGTTATTGCTTTAATCGTTAAAGAACAGCACATTTTCATATGGGTCATGCATGCGTGGGTTTGGTCCTGCTTCTTTTTCGGATTTTCACCCAGCGATGTCCGCTCGAGTGGACAGGTGGCTGAGAGTGGAGCCGCTCAAGTGAGTCTCTGTTCGCTCGAGCGAGTGGGTGGCCGAGAGTTGGGTCGGTGGGGGACCGCTCGAGCAGACCCCTGTGTGCTCGAGCGGACTGCCGCGTGTGAGATTTTTATAAAACAGCCCATGCTTTGGTTTTTAAACTAAAACTTCTTTTATAAGTTTCCTTCTCTCTCTCTACCAAGAACTCTCAAAACCTCCATCTTCTCTCTAACTTTAGGCTTGGCTCCGGTTCGGATCTTGGTGTTCGGGTGGTCGATCATTGATCTCCTCACCGTGGGCTTCGCGTTCATCCGATCGAATTTGCGTTTTGGCGACTTTGATTTCTCGTCGGAGTTCAAAATTTCGAGTTTTAACTCACCGAGGTAAGATTCTAGACTATCTTGTCTTAAAGGGGTGCTACGTAAAGTTTTATGTCTTTTTACCATTTTAAAATGCATTAAATATCGAATCTCGTGTTTAAGCCGTGTTTGGGTGGCTAAAAAGCATGTTATGCGCTTTTATGATTTATTACGACTTTGAAAAATGTATGTGTTCATATTGTTTTCGAAAAGAAAGGTTTTGAAAACCGAAAGGATTTATGTAAATGTTTGCAAAAACCTAATCTTGGAGGTTTGGAGCTAACCCTTGGAGTTGAGGCTTAGTTTAACGTTGATTGGTCTCCATGGTTAGATGGATGACGTTGAGATATGTTTTTGATGTTTGTACATGGTCATGTGCATGTAAACTTGATCGATTTTTGCATAATGAGGGGTGATTATTCGTCCTACAGTGAAAGCCCATGAAGATTTGCATAATGAGGGGTGGTTATTCGTCCTGCAGTAAAAGCCCGTGAAAATTTACATAATGAGGGATGGTTATTCTTCCTACGGTGAAAGCCCGTGAAGATGCACGTGTTGCATGCGTTGCATGTGGTTATTACAAAATCTTGTTCGAGGCTCGTGCGAGTCGGAATATTATGATTATATTTGTGATAGCATGTTCTACTTTTACTTCATGTTAGTTTGTTTCCTATTGAGCCTCGGCTCACGGCGTAGGATTTGAAAATCTTTTTCAGGTACACATGATCATGCGAGATGACTTAGAGAAGCCGGGGATGGCGGAAGACTTTTCTTAGTTTTCCTTTGTTTTGAACCTTGTTTTGGTTTAAATAACTTTTGGGGGGAGTAGAAAACTTTTATTGTAAGCTTTGGGGCGCTTATTTCAATCCATGCATGTTGTAGAATTCATAAGAGGAACCTTGGGTTCGTTGCTGTTTTTCCTTTCCATATATGTGGATGTTGGCCTACAGATTTCGACGCCTTATTAGGTTCTTTTCTAGTTAAAAGAATGATTTCTTCATCATATAAACATTTTTATCCCTAATATATTGCTTGTTCGAACCTTAGTTCAAATGAGACGTTTTTGGTATGTTTTTAAGACTTCGAAAGATTTCTGGTTTTCGACTTGAAAATCTCTAGGGTGTCTCACCGCTCGAGCGGTGGGAAGTCCGCTCGAGTGGACAACCGCTGTGTGGTAAAGTTAGGTTTTGTTTCAAAAAGAGGTTTTTGATTGGAGAAACTTGGGGTTACCCCTTTTTAATTTAAAAGGGCATATTTTGTTAATTGTTTTACAAATAAAATACCGTTTTCATTTTGAGTTCGGTGGAGTTTTATCATGGGAAATCGGGGAGTTACAACAATTATAAAATAGAACCCTGAGTGCCCTTCCTAGGAAAAATAGATCATTTTACAAGGTACATAACCTTAGAGCTGAATAAAAATAAAGAATTTAGCTATTGACCTGACAAGTTTGATCAAGATTCTTTCGAGTATGATTCAGTATGCCTATCCAACTTAGGTCAGCTCACACCCCCTTGCTCGAGATTAATAGAAATGGCATTGCATACACAAAGCACAATTGTTTCAACAAATATGGACTTAGGCAGCATCCAGTGACAATTGAATACGGATCTGCTCCAGGATTTTATGTCCACAAACCAATAGAATTCTGATCCGCATACTCCATTTTTTCTTCTAACACCAGAGATGAGGTTTTAATAAGGAAATTAGCATCATGCTGGACACCTAGTCCACAACGAAAGCAAGGAAGATTTTTTGTTAACCTAAAACACAAAGCCCCAGCACAACTCACCCAAGCCTTTATCCCATGGTTAGAGGATTGTTATACCATGAAATGATAAATCTCCCTGTTGTATAAACCATATGCCATCAGAATCGAAAACGAAGTGTTATTCATTCCTCAAACTCAGAAATCCAGCCTATTTCTGAATCAAGACAAGGCGTATAACCAGCATCTTTCATCTCTACCGCCAATTCTTCCAATGTTTCATATATTTCATCACACTGAGGGTGTTTTTGATCTCTAGACACAAAACAGTTCACATAACCGGCAATATCAATCCAACTGCAGCCAACATCCTTTGTCAAACCCTTTTCTCGCATCCTTTTTCTCACACT
Source organism: Heliamphora exappendiculata (assembly GCA_034768845.1). Classification (NCBI taxonomy): domain Eukaryota; kingdom Viridiplantae; phylum Streptophyta; class Magnoliopsida; order Ericales; family Sarraceniaceae; genus Heliamphora; species Heliamphora exappendiculata. The sequence goes on along the minus strand of JAOTRH010000010.1, from coordinate 5,100,415 downwards.
GTTCACATACTCCCAGTTTCCTTCCTCTGCATATATATTTGACAGCAAAACATGATAGCCTGTCATGCTCTTTCCCCTCTCCATCTGAAGCAACTTACTGGCAACAATTTTTCCTAATTCAAACTCTCCATGAATTCTGCAAGCTGCAAGAAGGGATCCCCAAATTCTCAAGTTATTACCCTCTTCACCTAATTTTTTAACAAACTCGTAAGCTTCCACCACCCTCCCAACTCTCCCTAACATATCTGCAACGCAACAGTAGTGCTCATGTGATGGCAGAATACCGTATTCCCTCTCCATTGTCTCAAATATCTGAAGGCCTTCATCAACCAACCCAGCATAATTGCAAGCGGCCAAGACAGCAACAAAAGTTATGGCATCAGGTTTAATGCCAGATTCCTTAATTGACCGGAATAGTGAGAGAGCTCTTTCACCAAAGCCATGTTGACCGTAACCCAATATCATGCTAGTGTATGTGATCGAGTTTTTTTCATGGGAGGTAGAAAAAACATTTTCAGCATAATTAATTGCTCCAGATTTCGAGTACATGTCTACAAGAGCAGAGCCCACAAAGACATTCTGGTCTAAGCAGTTGCGAATGGCAAAGCCATGGAGTTGCTTGCCTAGAGCCATACTTCCTGCTGGATGGCAAGCTGGGAGAATAGATGCTAAGGTTACCTCATTAGGTGTTACATTTTGCTCAAGCATCTGCCTAAAGATGGTGAGAGCTTGCTCAATTAGTCCATTTTGTGTATTCCCAGCAATAATAGCATTCCACGTGGCTTGATCTCTACCGTATGTGCAGTACTTTTCAAACAGTCCTTGTGCAGCTTCAATAAGCCCAGATTTCGCGTACATATCTATTAGATAACTTTCCATTCCTTCAAATTGAATATCACGCCTAAGAAGATAGGCATGGATTTGTTTCCCAATTTCTGCGTTCCTAAGATTTGATGCCGCTGAAAGTATAGCAGTTATAGTTACAGAATCAGCCGTGAACCCTTGCTTTTGCATCTCATACACAAGCATCAACCCTTCATCATCCAAACCATTCTGCACAAAAGCAGAAACCATGGTATTCCAAGAAACAATATCTCTTTCACACATTCTACTAAAAACTTCAAACGACATCTCAACCAAATTGCACCTCGAATACATGACAATCAATGCATTTAGTATGATGATACGTGACACTGAATTCTTAATTAAATATGCATGTAGCTGTTGAGCAAAGTCTAACCGCTGCAACTGTGAAGCTGCAGTTAAAGCTGAGAGAAAAGTCACATCATCGAGAACAGCATGTTCTGACTCCAAAGCTTTGCGGAAAAGATATAGTGCTTCAGTTGGGCAATTGTTCTGAACATATCCACCAATCATAGTGTTCCAAACCTCTGTACTTCTCTCCAAACTGTGCTTGAAAACCTTCATAGCAAAATCAAGACAACCAAGCTCGGCATACATGAGAATTGCTGAACTCAATGCAAAGGGATCGTTAAGAAACTCGCTTCCCAACTTAACAAGCAAACCGTAAAGCACATTAGCCCTTCTAATGTTCCCTATCCTTGAAACAGCCGGGAATACATTGACAAACGTCACGACGGTCGGTTTTATTCCCGTTTTCATCATCACCCAAAAACTCCTAACTGCTTCCACAAATCTCATTGTTTTCACATACCAAGAAATCAGAGTGTTCCAAGCAATTACATCTCGTTTGCGCATTGTATTGAAAACTCTACACACTAAATCATATTTACATAAATGGGAATCTACAGAAGCAATTTCATCATCTATTGAGCTCAAGCAAGAAGAGTACATGTTCAATAGCGAATTACAGACAATTCTACTGGGATTTGAATGAGAACGTAGAACATGGCAGTGAACAGCTTTACCTATGTTAAGCTGCCCAGTCTCGGCGCAAGCTTTGAGAACGGCAGAGTAAGTGTAGAAATCGCACTTTGTATCAGGTTTTGACTTCATGCGGGAATAGAGCAGCAGGGTTTCATTCGGCATGCCGTTGCAGACAAACCCAATGATGATTGTGTTCCAAAGAACGGTTTTTGGTTGAGGAATTGAATCGAACAGTTGGCGTGCCAGTTGGGGTCGGCCATCTCGGCACAATTGGCTGAGACGGTAGCGAATGGTTCGGGGTTGGTCTGGGGGGGTGAGGGAGGTCTGGAGATTAGAACAGTCTTCAAAACACCATTGTTGAATCTGGGTTGTTGAGTTTGGAGGGAATGATATGTTTGATGAGGAAGAGGAGTGGTTAAGATGATGTCCATGGGCAATAGAGGTAGTTGACAGTGGTAAGGGAAGAGCAGAGGACAACATGGCAGCTGGTCGCATTGGGAACGACCAGCAGAGGGTGAGATGTAGTTGTTGTTGGGAGTTGGATAATAGTACCTGTGATTAAGGCTTTGTTTTGGTAAGTTTGAGTTAAAATCAAGCTTTTTATTTTATTTTTGTAATTCTAGGTAAAATAATGATGATACCCCGATAGTGGAAGCAGCGGTGCCGGGCTTCGTTAAGCTATTGTGCGTTCTTCCGCCTTCCTGAAAAAATAAAGTCATGACTAGTAATGGTAGGGTACTGGCTGAGTACCCTCCGATGCCAAAGTTAGTTCCTTATTTATCTTTGGATGCTAATCTGAAAGTAGTTATTCGCAAAAGAAAAACGTACCTTTGTAAGAAAGAGCTAGGGTTAATATATAGAAGAGAATCTCCCATGAGATTGGGTCAGATCCCATAATTTCCGCTGGGGAGATCATTATCATTTCGAAAAATCAGTCTTCTCCTGATAAGGTGGGCACGCATCCTGAATCATTGGAGGCATTTATGGATAGACTCGACGCCCATCTTTTCGGTCGTTCGGCTCGGTCAACCCGTTCTAGCCAAGGTCCGCACCATTCGGTCGGGCATATACTCAAGCGTGGTCATTAGTTGGTCGGACATAGCCGACCCCATCAAATGTCCCCTCATTCCCGAGGTGTCGCTGTTTAAGCGCCCTAGGAAATGCAGCTCTAGGTTAATCGTCGCAAGTTTGGCGGTAGTCTGTATTTACTTCGGCGATGCCACCGAATACGAGGCATCTGCTAGTTTAATGTCCGTCCGTTAGGCTTTCGCATTGGGAAAAGAGGGGGTGAATGATCTGACACCCATCATCATCCTAGCAGTGTTATCTCGCACGTTCAATGGTCCTCTATGATTGTATCTAGGGCTGTTGAATCACTCCAGCGTGCTTGCATCGTGAGCGTCCGGTTGTGCGCTACATAACCGTTTTGCTTTCAAACTTGTTTTTATTTTAGACAACTTGCTTTCATCCTTCTCCCTTGAGAATCCAGAGACTACTTGAGTATTCCCGGCCTTTTCAGTAAGTCCCTTCTCACTCCTCTATTTCATTACTTCCGTAATTCTGGCTCCTTCCTTTCCTGGGTTCTCAACCCCTTCCCCCCTGTATTTCTTGCACCGCACTTCGTATATTTTGCGTTTTTACAAGCACATTCCCTCAACATCTTTTTTTGCCACGAACGTTCCTCATTTTGAGGAGGTTTTCATCAAGACCTTTAACTTTGCCAAATGTCTTCTTCCTATCATTAGAATGGGTACCGAGGACTTCCCACAGGAAGTCGAGTTAGCCTCTGATTATGAGAAAACTCACTTTGTCACTTCCTCATTAGAGAGCATGGGCGATAGCTCCTATCCTGCCACCCTTCATCTAGCAAGTTTCTCTAAGGCTCTTGCTGCCGAGTCAGTCCCGTCTACCATTAGGATTTCCGACTTAGAATGCCTATGTGAGAAGTACCTCATCCCTCCGACCGTGCGCCGTAGGAAGCCCACTTCGAGTGAAAGGACCTATTCCTTTGCCGCATGGGAGGTGTGTTTGTATGAGCACACCTCCTCGGCCGGTCTCTGGCTCCCCTTTCCCCGGGTCGTCCGAGAACTTCTCATCCCTCCGACCGTGCGCCTTGAAGATGCTAAACACTGTTTCCACCAACAGGATAGCTTGAGAACTCTTTCTTGACCTTACCCGAGTGAGTTCTTCGCATCTTTCCTCATTTCTTTTCCTTGTCTTTTGCACATTAGTCTCTTCTTATGCTTATATATACGTTTTTTTACAGGTTTGCATGCGGTCAATTCATCTTTCTAATCGCTACCACCAGCGTGAGAAGAATCTTCGCGATGGCATAGCCCTCGCCACTTCACTGAAAGAGGAACGGATAAGGTTATCCGAGGAGGTGGAGCCCCTGAAGACCGAGCTGGCTGAGAAAGGAGCAGAGCTGGAGAAGGCTAAAACGGAGCTGACATATGTGAATCACAAGGCAGAGCAGGCAGAGGGTGAACTGACTGAGGCCAAGCAGAGAGTCTCTTCCTTAGAAGCTGAGGTCATTGCCGCCAGGATGGGCGAGGAGGCCAGCCTAGCGCGAGTACTGGAGCTGACTAAAGAACTTGGCACAGCCGAGGGAGCCACCATTGAAAAGTTTAAGACATCCGAGGAATACAACGCTGAACTGGCCGAATACTATTTGAGTGGCTTTGACAAAATGAAGGCCCGAGCGGCTACCACCTTTAAAGATTTGAACTTCTCCATTTTCCTTCCTAAGGACGACGATGCAGCAAGTCCCCCACCTTGATTCTTCTTCTTTTAGCTCTTTAAACATCTTTATTTTGGGCTATGTTTTGGCAGACAAACAGACATTTACTTTTAACTTTTGGTTAGTGGGGCCGTGTTTTGGCCGAATAGGGAACATACTTGAATTTTGGGGCCGTGTTTAGGCCGTGCTTGACTTGATGTTAATTTTTGACTTGTTTTGCATATCATTTCCCTACTTTTATTCTGCTTGCTTTTATTTTACTCGGCTTGTCTTTTCTAATTATTTTTGCTTGACTTTTTCCTTGCTTGTCCCCTGTATGGCTGACTGAATAATTGAAGAGTCACGCTGAGACCCTGATAGGTTAGTCATTCAATTTGGAGACTTAAGAATGCGTCAGCTGGGGCCGAGCTGTCCAGTGGCTTGAGACTCTGCCCAGGCTTCGGTTGGCCATCTCAAAATCGGCTGAGCCATTCAGTTGTTCGAAAATCTGCTAAGGCCTTGGTCAGGCTCTTGGTAGCCCAGACCATCTTGAGACTAACCGAGCCGTCCAGCAGCTCAAAAACCTGCCAAGGCCTTGGTTGGGCTCTTGGCAGCCTTTGACGCCGGAATTTTGGGGTTTTAGAAAATGGTCAAAAATATGGGATTCAAAAGATGTTTTAAAAAATATTTTAACACCTTGAAAATCAAATTTTGAAAATTTATTTTTGTTGAAAATAGAGTCGCCACTTAGTTTTTGAGAAAAAACTAAAAAAAATAAAAATGGCTACTGATCTTTAAAACGTTTAACCAGAAAAAAAGAGTTCGGGGCTAAGGTACGAATCGGAGAAGGTGTTAGGCACCCCGTTCGCCCAACCGTAAGATTAGCTTCTACTAATCATAATTGGTTATTTAATACGATTTCTCAAATGCATGCAAATAAAGAAAATAGAGGCAAATAGAGAATATCCAAAATCAAATACGAAAAATACATAACGTATGTATATAGAATGCCAAATAAAACATGTATCGAAAAAAAATCTTAAGTCCTACGGTATGCAATTTCTAATTAAAGGTACACAGAGCACACCCGCATACAATATCATAAAAACAAACTAAATATCATGATTTGCATAAAAGAACAAAAATATGCTAAAATTATCTAAACATGAATTGTTACAAAATGAATTAAATTATTTTAATCACAATTTTAAAGAAATTAACTAGAACATGCATATTATCAAAACAAACTAGGTCAACATGATGAATTAATAAAATAAATAAGAAATATAAATTAAAATATGCATTAAAAAAATCCTATGAAAAAAACTTATACTATAATGAAAAGACATTTAAAAAATGTTATACTAACAAAAGAAAATCTAATTATTTACATTTTAAAGATACAAGAGAAAATAAAATGAAAAGAAAACAAAAGAGAAGAAAATTACACTTAAAAATGAAATATAGTTTAAAAGACTTTTTGTGATTTTTGAATTTAATAAAATAAAAGAATAAAAGAAGTACTATAAAAGAAAAATAAAGCTATAGAAAAAGAAAATAAAACTTTATAAGAAAAGAAAAAAAATACTAAGTAGAATATTATAAGGAAATCAAAGCTAATAATAAGAGAAAATAAAATAAAATACTAGAAAAAAAATATACTACTATTAAAAGAAAAGAAAAGAAAGAAAGACAATAAATACTTAAAAAGAAATATTAAGCTAATAAAGAAATAAAAGAAAAAAAAATAAAATATTAGCATTAAAATGTCAGAAAAAAAATGGAGCATTTAAAAGTAAAGCTACATTACAAGGAAAAAAAAAAGAAAAATATTAACATTAGAGATTAACTAATATTAAAAGAAAAAAAAAAGATACTAGTAATAGAAACACTAAATTAACATTAAAGGAAAATTAGCATTAAATTGGTATAATTTTGACAATTACAACTATATATATGTAAGTGCTCGTATTATAACAATAACGACATTATTTGGTCGTATCGTCAAATTATGTTAGCACTAATTGATGAATTAATTAAAAAAAAAGACAATATGCTTAGTGTGGATGTGTAAACTAAGAAATTGGTTAAAAGGACTAAATTATATGAGGTAAACTAACTAATAAACAAAGTTGACTATGTAAACGAAAGAAATACATAAAATGAAATTGAACATAACCCGATCACTCCAAAAGAAATAGAATGGAGTTAGAAATATCAGGGATCCAAACGAAATACCTGGATTGCTAAGAAATCCTCGAGTCGGGGAATGACAATAGGTAATTCGACCCTCGGGCGATGATCCAAGCTAGGATTTCAGAACTTTGGTATCATGGGTTCGGCTCTCGATATTTCAAGAGAGTTTCGGCGCCGGGGCTCGAATTGCTCGGGGTTCGGATTGCTCGGTATTGGGTTCAAATACCGAGCTTGGATCATTTTTCGAGGATCGTACTGAGGCACCATTCCAATCGTTTTCATCATTGGATTCATCTAAGATTAGGCGGGGTTAAATTGGGGTGTCTACATAGCCCGAAACATCTTGGGGCCAACTGAGCCGTCCAGCAGCTCGAAAACCTACCAAGGCCTTGGTCGGTCTCTTGATAGCCCGCACCATCTTGAGGCCAACCGAGCCGTCCAGCAGCTCGGACCATCTTGAGGTTGATCGAGCCATCCCGTAGCTCAGAAACTTGCCAATGCCTTGGTCGGGCTCTTGGCAGCCCAGACCATCTTAAGACCGATCGAGTTATCCAGCAGCTCAAAAATCTGCCAAGGCCTTGGTCGGGCTCTTGGCAGCTCGGACCATCTTGAGGCCGACCGAGCAGTCCAGCAGCTCAAAAATCTACCGAGGCCTTGGTCGGGCTCTTGGCAGCTCGGACCATCTTGAGGCCGATCGAGCCGTCCAACAACTCAGAAATCTACTAAGGTCTTGGTCGGGCTCTTGGTAGCCCAAACTATTTTGAGGCCGACCGAGCCGTCTAGCAGCTCGAACATCTGCCAAGGCCTTGATCGGCCGTCTAGCAGCCCGAACATCTGCCAAGGCCTTGGTCGGGCTCTTGGCAGCTTGGACCATCTTGAGATCGATCGAGCCGTCCAGCAGCTTGGACATCTGCCAAGGCCTTAGTTGGGCCCTTGGCAGCCTGGACCATCTTTGTCGCTTGAAGTATTTGTGGACTGGTATGTGACGTGTTGCCAAAAATTGAGTCTTTATTAATGAAAAAAAATGGTTACATTATTGGTAGTATTTTCTCAAATGCTCTGTGTTCCATGGGTGTGGCAGGTTTTCCCTATAAGATGTTTGAGACGATATACTCTTATTCGAACCTGACGCTCTACTTGATAAGGTCCCTCCCAACTTGGTCCTAACTTTCCTTGCTGAGGATCTTTAGTTGTCGAGGTCACCTTTCTCAAAACAAGATCTCTGACGTTAAACTCTCGTCATTTGACACTCTTATCGTAGTGTCTTTTCATCCTTTGCTGGTATGCGGCCATTCTGATAGCTGCTTGTTCACGTACCTCGTCCACGGCGTCTAAGTTAGTACACATGCTCTCTTCGTTGTTCCTCTCTTCAAATTGGGTCACTCATGCAATGGGTAGGCCCATTTCGACTGGTATGACCGCCTCACTTCCGAAGGCCGTCATGAATGGTGTCTCTCCTGTGGCCATTCGAGTGGTTGTTCGATAGGCCCACAGGATGCTTGGTAACTCTTCAGCCTATAAGCCTTTTGTATGCTCTAGCTTAGTTTTGATCATTTTGACGAGGGTCTAGTTGGTCACTTCTACCTGACCGTTGGCTTGGGGGTGAGCGGGTGTGGTGTAGTACACTTGGATGCCCAGCTGCTCACAAAACTCCCTATATCTTTTGTTGTCGAACTGCTTCCTATTGTCGCTTATGATGGCATTTGGAACTCCAAATCCGTATACAATGGACTTCCACACAAAGTTTATCGTGTTTGCTTTGATTATCTTAGCTAATGGATCAGCTTCCACCCATTTGGTAAAGTAATCAATAGCTATTATGGAAAATTTGGTCTGGCCTTTCCCGAGAGGGAATGGTCCAATGAGATCTATCCCCCACTAGGCAAATGGCCAAGAGAAGGTTATGACGGTCATTTCGGTAGGGGCTGTCTCGGCACGTTTGCAAACCTTAGGCATTTGTCACGTCTCTTCACCAGAGCCAAAGCATCATGCGTTATGGTTGGCCAGTAATATCCTGCTCTTAGTGCTTTGTGCACTAGCGCTCGCCCCCACTATGATTTCTACACACGCCTTCATAAATCTCTCTTAGGACATAGTCTCATTCGTTCTTTGTAAGGCATATGAGGTATGGGAGTGACAGGCCCATCTTATAAAGATGTCCTTCCAAAAGAGTGTACTGGTCGGCGGTAAGGCACAATTTTCTTGCCTTGTCTCGGTCAGTCAGGTATAATATGTCTCTGAGGTATGCCACAATTAGGTATTTCTAGGATGCGGGTGCTCGGTCTTATCCTACTTCCAGTATCTCAAACTCCATCCATTTTAAGCCTGACTCGACAAGATATTGTAGAGGAGAATCGTGATCCAATTCATTCTCTGGGGCTGAGGCGGCTTTGGCGAAGGTATTTGCCTAGTGATTACCTTCTCTTAGCACCTATATGATGGAGAAGGGCTTAAAGCCTTGGCTAATCGTTTGAGCTGCTTTTTGGTAGGCAGTCATTCTGTCTTCTTTGGCTTCAAACTCACCCTGAATCTGCCCGACCACTAATTGAGAGTCACTATATATCTTTACCTGTGTAGCCCAAACTGCCCTGGCTAGCCGCATTCCAGCAATAACGGCCTCATACTCGGCCTTGCTGTTGGTAATCTTAGAGCAAAAACGGAGTGAGCATTCCACCATGTCGCCTTGGGGAGATATGAGTATGATTCCAGCTCCGTTGGCATCTGTGTTGGCCGATCCATCCATATATACCTGCCAGACTCGTTTGGCGTCAAATTCCTTAGACTCTTTAGACTTAGTTGGCATCGGAAGACCTGCTGCACTTGACCGGGATACCACAGTCTGCTTCTTACTCTTCTAGGAAATCAAACTCCCACCAACAAATATAGAGTAACCAGATGTGGATCTCCTGTTAAATGTACATCAAGCCCAATCAGCATCAGAGTATCCTTCCATTCCCATATGGCCATGATCAGAGAACTGGATTCCCTTTCCTGGATTTTTGTGTTAAGTACCGAAGAATACGGAACACTGCTTGCCAATGGGGAACACAATGATCAGACAAAAAATGACTTACTACACTCACTGGATAAGCAATATCTATACGAGTTATGGTAGTAAGATAATTAAGTTGTCCCACTATACGTTGATATTGATCAGGATTCGAAGAACCACTCTTTCTTTCGGCTCTAGCTTGACATTAGACTCCATAGGTGACTCCACTCTTTTAGCATTCATATATCCTGCTTGTTCCAGAATATCAAGAACATACTTTTGCTGAGAAATGAACACACCTTTAGTATTCCTGGTTACTTCAATACCCAGGAAGTATTGAAGTTTACCAAGATCTTTGATCTGAAACTTAGTGCCCAGAAATAATTTAAGCGCAACAATCCCTCCACTGTCACTATCGATAATAACAATGTCATCCACATAGACAACAAGTAATATGCAACCTGCAGAGGTATTTCGAAAGAATACAGTATGATTTTTTGCTTACTGCCAAAGGAAAATTCCTGGACAACTGAACTGAAACGGCCAAACTAGGCCTTGGGAGACTGCTTCAAACCATATAATGAACGTCGTAGCCGACAGACATGGTTAGACCCCCCCTGAGAAATAAAGCCAGGTGGTTGCTCCATATAAACTTCTTATTCTAAATCACCATGCAGAAATGCATTTTTCACATCGAACTAATACAACGGCCATTGATGGAAAGCAATCAAAGACAAGAAGAGACGAGCTGAGGCCATCTTTGCAATAGGGGAGAAGGTATCAAAGTAGTCAAGTCCATAGGTCTGAGCATATCCCTTGGCCACCAAACGGGCTTTCAATCTCTCAAGAGTGCCATTAGAATGAATTTTGACAGCATATACCCACTTACACCCAATAGCTGTCTTCCCAGGAGGAAGACGTACTAAGTTCCACGTATGATTAGCCTCAAGAGCATTCATCTCCTCAATCATAACCTGGCGCCAACCTGGATGAGAAAGGGCATCTACAACAGAGCAAGGCAAAGTATGCTAATCAAGTGTAGTAATACCTTACTGGATAGTAGCAGACAATCCATGATATGATGAAGTATATAAGGGATGATCCCGACAACTACGGTAAGACTTGTGTAAAGCAATAGGAGGATCAATTACTTGATCAGAGGCCGAATCCAGTGGAGAGGAGATTGACTCAGGTAGAGGAGAGGTGGTGGGGCATAGAGGAGATGATTTTGAGGATGAGGAGATCACAAGTGCCTCTGGAACAATAGGAGACTCATTAGAAATATCAACATGAGTTTGGGGACCTGAAATTGGTGCCACTGGTAAATCGGGAGCTAAAGGATATAGCAGAATCTGTTCTGAATCATCATTATTAGTGGAGAGAGGCGGAGTTGCTGATGCGAAGAACGAAGCAGACTCAACAAATACCACGTCTCAGGATACTAGAAATCTTCACAATTTCGGATTATAACACTGATATCCTTTCTGTGTCTTAAGGCATCCCATGAAAGCACACTTTAGGGCGCAAGCATCTAACTGTGTCACAGTTGGCCTTGTATCGCAAACATAGCACACATGCCCAAAGATTTTTAGTGGTAATGAGAAAGAAATCTGCTGAGGAAGTAAAACTAACAAGAGTATAGCACCATGGAGGACAGATGACGATAATCGATTAATAAGATAGCATGCGGTCAAAATAGCTTCATTCCAGAACACTTTGGGAACCTTATTCTGGAACATTAGGGAACGAGCAGTTTCCAATAGATGCCTATTCTTTCGCTCAATCACTCCATTCTGTTGTGGGGTGTCGGGGCATGATGTTTGGTGAATGATCCCATGAGTACGCAGGTATGTACCCAACACTCTACCAATGTATTCACCCCTATTATCATTACGAAGAATCTTAATAGTTTGTCCAAATTGAGTTTGAACATCTTGACAAAAATAGTAAACACTGTCGATAATTCAGAACGTTTCTTCATAAGATAAAGATAAGTAATTCGAGAATAGTCATCGACAAACGTGACAAAGTACCGAAAGCTAAATAAAGATGTAACAAGACATGGACCCCAGACATCTAAATGAACTAAAGAAAAAGGACTATTGGTCCTATTATTAGTCCGTAACCCATATGGCACACGCAGCTGCTTAGCAAAACAATAAGACTCACAGTCTAACTGGATAACCTGACTGAAACTGTGGCATAATTTCTTCAGACTCGGCAAGGAAGGATAGCCCAACCGACAATGTATATCCAAAAGCTGAGATGAATGTTCAGAGCAGGCAACATATGAGGTCTCATCCATCACATACAAGCCACCCACCGCCCGTCCTCTACTGATAGTACTCCTCGAAGCTAGATCCTCAAAAATACAATGATCAAGAAAGAATGTTACTGAGCACTCCAAATCTTTTGTAATACGACTTACCGATAGCAGATTAAATGGATTAGTAGGAGTATGTAAAAAATCGGAGAGGATAAGAGATGGAGATAAAGCAGCTACTCCATATTCTTTCACCTCTAAGGTTCCTCCATTGGCAACAAGAACTCCACTATGTTCATGGGTCAATTGATAAGTGAAAAAAGTACATATAGAGTGAGTCATATGTGCAGATGCACCTGAATCTATCACCCATGACCTAGGAGTATCCATACACGCAGCTGGGTTACCTACAACTGTGGCTGAAGGAGTATCGGCTGTGTTCCCAATATGCATCTGAATAAACTTATCATACTCCTCCTGAGTCATATCTATAGTCCTCCTCTCAGAAGAAGAAGGGGAAGGAGCATCATAATCGGCCACTGCATTGGTCATAGACGAGGTAGGATGCCCATGTAACTTCCAACACGAGCTCTGTAGATGTCCCTGCTCTCCATAATAGTAGCAGGACCTAGTATCACATCCACCTCGACCTCTGCCTTGTCCTCTATCACGACCTCTACCTCGTCCTCCATCACCACGACCTCCATCACGACCTCTTCCACGAAAACCACCTCTACCACCTCCACGAAATGCACATAGGGTTCTGTGATCACCTTGGTCAGTAGTAGTGATACGAGGCTCATCTTTACTGATTGCTCTGTTTATCTTCCTAAAAATCTCAGATAAAGATGGAATATCGGACCCAGCCAAGATCTGTGAACGGGCATAGTCAAGTTGTTGGTTCACCACAACTGAGAAACATACCACCAAAAACTTCATCCTCTACTCTATGAAAACCTCATATCGATTGGTGAAAGGTACCAACCAATCATACCCATATGCCAGCACCTTAAACTCCGTGAAATAGTTTGAGGACGGTAGTTCACCCTGCTGTATCCTGAAAATACTCCGCATCACATCATATAATCTGGACAAGTCATTAGTCGACGCAAAGGTCTTCTCGAGTATGGTCCACACCTCTCGAACAGTGATGGCATTAGCCACCAAAACTTCAATGGACGGCTCCATTGAATTCAACATCTTACTAAGTAGTCGGGCATCGTTCCTCTTCCACCGTTGGTATTCATCAGAATGTTTCTCAGGAGGATTGTTGAACAAGTGATCCTCCTTCTCCATGCCTTCAATTGTGAGTAAAACCTTCTTCTTTCATAACACATACGTTTGTGGTCTAGTTAATATCGAATCTACTAGTCGTGTGGATGACGACAACACATCCGTGATTGCTTGTCTATCAGTACTCACTTGAGATTCACCAACCCATAGTTCACCACTTATTGGAGAGTCCCCAATCTTTGTCGAACTCTTAGTTGACATCACAATCTAGCAAGTACCAAGGAACCACATGCAACTATCCCAATGCCAAATAAAGCACAGTCACAACTTTAAATAATCATAAATGGACCACCAAACATACCTTCAAATTATTTCCATAGAATCAAACATCCTGTGACAGTCTTAGAGACCCTTAAAACAGTAGCTAGAGTGGTCTTCAGGAGTATCGATACGCGCAAGATCAGAGTAAAGAACCACGATAGTCTCTAGTGACTCAAAACAGGAGGTTAGGGTGCCCCTAGGTTTGTTGGCACTTCAGCATAGAGAGAGAGAGAGAAAGAGAGAGAGAGACTGGCTGTGGGAGGAAATAGGTAGTCGGTACCTTCCAACAGTAGCGAGATTGTCAGAAGAGGGTGGCGGCAAGGGTTTCAGATGTCTGAAGGATCTGTCGGTAGCTTCTAGGGATGGAAAAGGGTAGTCGGCATACCAGGGAAGGGCTATTGGGTGCTGGTGGTGATCGCTGTGGTTGAGGGTGGTCGTGAGTGGCTTGTCGGTGGGCTTAATAGAGGTCGCGAGTGTCTGAGGATGGTCGCGATGGTGTTTAGGGTGGTCGCGAGGGGCTGTCTAGTGCTGGTGGTGGTCGCGAAGGGCTGTCGGGTGCTGAGGGTGGTTGCGGTGGTTTAGAGTGGGTTGTGAGTGGCACATCGATACTGATGGAGGACTGAAGAGGAGTCGGTGGTAGGGTAGCTGGGTACTAGGATGGCTATCGTCACTGTTGAGGGTGGACGAAAGATCGACGAGGTGGCTAGAAGGTGGCTAGAAGATGTTGGCACTGTTGGAGGCAAGGGTTAGGGTTAGGGTTAGGGTTAGGATTTCATGGAGGCTAGGGTTTCATGGTGGCTCTGATACCATGTTATTAGATAAAGAATAATGAGAAGCTGTACCATAACGGGTAGGCGTGCTCTTATTTATAATAAACTTAGAGAACACTATTACAATCATATACCTATACACACCGGATAATAATAATAATAATAATAATAATAATAATAATAATAATAATAAGCTACTAACACTACCAAGATCCGAGAGCTTTCAGCTTCAAAAACTACTGAGCCAAGTTGCTAGGTCCTCCACCCATCAAGACCATGAATTAAAAATGCAAAAACAAAATGATTTTACCAATGACGATCAATTGAATTGAGAAGAGATGGTGAGGTTTGTGAAAATTAAGGGGTAAATTCGTCAATTTACTAAAAGTTGACGGTTAATTGACGATCAACTGACGGATGAACCTAAGTGTTCCATAAACAATAAAGTAAGTGAGTGCAGTAATATATTCGAAGAGAGTAAATTGAGTGTTAGTGTTATTATCTTTAAATACAAGGGGTGCATATGTAATTTATCCAAAATAAAATTATAGAAAAATTAGTGGGAGTGTTTGCTTCAACATATATCTTTTTTTTGTCTTGAAAACTATGCCAACTCAATTGGTACAATTATATGTTTTGTTTATTGAATTTTAAAAACTCCAACGGTAACGAATAATGTACTACTACAAAGTCATAGACAAGTAAATACTTATAAGTTAAAATAGGATAGCGAATAAATATTTTATAGGTAAATTAGTATTCAAACTTAGCACATTACCCTTTGTCTTTCTCTATAAAAAGCATTGTATTGTGGACTATTAAAGGCATTTGCATTGTGGAGAGTGCAAAAAATATGTAAGAAAAAATATTACAGAGAAATATATATATATATAACACCAATGCACTGCGAATTTTACAAATGAAAATTTCTTTTATTATAACTGAGATTATTACAAGGAAAAGAGATAACAAGAGCGTTATAAGAGAAGAGAGAGAGAAGGCTGGAGAGAAAAACTTAAAACTTCAACAAGGGTGAAGCTCCCTTAAATAGAATAGAAGAGTCACGGATTTCAAATCTTCTTTTTCAGATCTGTGAATGCGATGCCAGGTGTCTGGGAATCGTTCACATGGGTGTGTTGATGGCTGGCATGTGGATGCCAGGTGGTCGTTTTTATGCATCGGCGAGGGAACAAGTGCACGTGCGCCCGTCAAAGGGATGCACTCAGACAATGCGCACTCAGAAGCACTTGCAGGTGTCGGCCATGTCTTTTGTCATGATATGATGGTGGGTAGAGCACTCAGGTGCTGGTGGACTGGTGGGATCAGTGTACTCAAGATGCTCTTTGTCATGTAGTGTCTCTGTCATGTAGTGTCAGTAAAGAACAATTATACTGATAACTTTGAATAATGTAAATTTGGCCTTCCACAAAGTATAGAATACTCATGTTTTTTCATGATTTAATTATATCAAAGTGACTTTAGTTTAGATGCTGAAAATTTCTCGTCAGCAATACCAACCAGGAAATCCCAATAATCCGTTAAGGGAATATGATCATCATCTTCATTCGGATCTAGGGCATCTCTGGCTAAGCAAAAAAATTGATTGGTATCCGGTTAGTATGGGATAGGAGACATCATGGATTTATCACTTTTAATTTCCATACTCGAAGTAGCAGATAGGAAGTTAGACTTTATAATGTCTAATATTTTTACGGATAGTTGGGCTTCGATTAAATTAGAGAATTAGGCTCGAAGGGTATGAAGGATCAAAATGCCCAAGAGTCCATGTTCACTGATGGGGTTGAGGATGATGTTTGTTGGGCCTGGGCCTGTACAGCATCATTTACAGATATGGTGGTTTGAATTTTTAATAGGGCTTTGGCTGTATCAAAATCATTTCACCATTTGAAAAATAAAGTCCTTTGAAGAGTAGGACAATCTAAGTGATCTAAATCACATTTAAGACTCTATCTGTAAATCCAAGCAAGTTGAAATCTGAAAAAAAAAGTGTGACAGACGTTTGTCAATTAGATCCCATTTGCAATTGGGTTTTCCAAATACAGTGGCAATCTTGGTTAAGAAAAGTTTAGGATGATGTTTTATCCATGATGGATAAACATCTTGTACAAATTGAGAGAGGACCTTGATGGTCACCCACATTTTTTCCTACCAGGAAAAAAACCAAGAGAGAAATCGAAAAGTAGAAATAATTTTTGAATTCATGGTAAAGAATTATATATGCTTACGAATGGAATTTTGGTAATAAAAAGTCAAATTTCAAGCTTGTACGTAATCCCAATAATTGTATTGGGTTCCGTTAAGTTTTAGAGTATGAGCCCTAAATTGATCAAGTCCCCAAGCACGAGAATCGAGTACACGAACCACATAACACTTGGAGTGGGTAATGGCTAACTTCGGATCAGAAGGGTTCACATGATTGTGAACAATTTGAACTGATCAGTTTCAGTTAGCATAGCCTCGTAGACAAAACAATGTCGTCCTTCAGAGACTAAGTAATTGTGGTTGTCCAGATAACGTTCCTTAAGGAACCATGGGTCTTGGTACCATTGGAGATCATCCATGGTTAAAATTTAGATATGTTCTATGACAATATTTTGGAAATACTGTGGTTCAGATTCAAGAACTTGTTTAAGGTTTTTGGATAACGGATGGTTGGGTGTTTGAGACGAGCCGGTTTGCTTCGGATGGTTGGGTGTCTAAGACGACCTAGTTCCCAAAAAGAAAAATTCAGATAATGAAACTTTCTTGTTCTGTTGTTTCGGCTTAAGTGGCATCTTCGAATGTGCCTACAGATTGATCCTGCAAAAATTCTCGTGTTAGAAAATCAGGAAGAGAATTAGAGGATCCTTTTATGTATTTAATTTGAAAATCAAATGAACTTAATTCGGATTGCCATCTTGCAAAAATTTGTTTTGAAGCAATATTTTTAACATCTTTTTGTAAAATAATTTTAGTTGCGCTCCAGTTAATGCGAAGTAAAAAAGATTTCTTTCATAAATCATCTTGAAATTTAGAAATACAGTTTACAATTGAAAGCATTTTTTTTTATTGTGGAATAATATTTTTGAGCATTTTTCCAAATTCCAGAAGTGAATCGTACTAATTCTTCTTTGTTGGAATTGGGGTTTTCTTTGTTTATGAATACTTCTAATTCTTCTGACATTGATTACAGTGGTATTCTTAATCAAAGAAACCCCAATTTCAACAAAGAACAATTAGTACGATTCACTTTTGGAATATGAAAAAATGCTCAAAAGCATTATTCCGCAATAAAAAAAGAAATGCTTTCAATTGTAAAGTGTATTTCTAAATTTTAAGATGATTTATTAAATCAATCTTTTTTACTTTGCATTGACTGCAGCGCAGCCAAAACTATTTTACAAAAAGATGTTAAAAACATTGTTTCAAAACAAATTTTTGCAAGATGGCAATCCGAATTGAGTTCATTTGATTTTCAAATTGAATACATAAAATGATCCTCTAATTCTCTTCCTGATTTTTTAACACAAGAATTTTTGCAAGATCAATCCGTAGGCACATCTGAAGATGCCACCTAAGCCGAAGCAACGAAACAAGAAAGTTCCATTATCTGAATTTCCCTTTTTGGAAACTGGGTCGTCTTAGGCACCCAACCATCCGTCATCCAAGAACCTTAAACAAGTTCTTGAATCTGAACCACAGTATTTCTAAAATACTGTCACAGAATATATCTTAACTTTAACCATGGATGATCTTCAATGGTACCAAGACCCATGGTTCCTTGAGGAACGTTATCTGGGCAATCAGAACTACTTAGCCTCTGAAGGATGACATCGTTTCATCTACGAGGCGATGTCAACTGAAACTGGTTCAGTAAAGATTGTTCACAATCATGTGAACTCTTCTGATATGAAGTCAGCCATTACCCACTCCAAGTGTTATGTGGTTCGTGTACTCGATCCTCGTGCTTAGGGTCTTGATCCTTTTAAGGCTCGTACCCTAAAACTTAACGGAACTCAATACAATTATTGGGATTACATACAAGCTTGGAATTTAGCTTTTTATTACCAAAATCCCATTCGTAAGCATACATGGTTCTTTACCATGAATCCAAAAATTGTTTCTACTTTAATATTTTCCTCTTGGCTTTTTTCCTGGTGAGAAAAAATGGGGGCGACCATCAAGGGCCTCTCTCAATCTATACAAGATTTTTATCCATCATGGATAAAACATTATCCTCAACTTTCCTTAACCAAGGCTTCCACTGTATTTGGAAAACCCAATTGCAAATGGGTTCCAATTGGCAAACATCTGTCACACTTTTTTTCCAAATTTTAATTTGCTTGGATTTGGATATGGAGTCTTAAATGTGATTTAGATCACTTAGATTGTTACTCTTCAAAGGACTTTCTTTTTTAAACGGTGGAATGATTTTGGTACAGCCAAAGCCTTATCAAAAATTCAAACCACCATATCTGTAAATGATGCTGTACAGGCCTAGGCCCAACAAGCACCATCCTCAACCCCATCAGTGAACATGGACTCTTTGGGCCTTTTGATCCTTCATACCCTTCGAGCCCAATTCTCTGATTTAACCGAAGCCCAACTATCCGTAAAAATGTTAGAGAATATGAAGTCCAACTTGCTATCTACTATTTTGAGTATGGAGACTAAAAATAATAAATCTATGATGTCTCCTACCCCATCCGAATCGGATACCAATCAATTTCTTTGCTTAACCGGAGAAGCCCAAGATCCGAATGATGATGATGATCATATTCCCTTAACGGATTATTGGGATTCCTGGATTAGTATTGCTGAAGAGAAAACTTCAGCATCTAAACCAAAGTGACTTTGATATAATTAAATCATGGCAAAGCAGGAGTATTCTATACTCTATGGAAGGCCATATTTACATTATTCAAAGTTATCAGTACAATTGTTCTTTGTTGACACTACATGACAAAGACACTACATGACAAAGAGCATCTTGAGTGCACTGACCCCACTAGTCCACCAACATCTGAGTGCTCTACCCACCATCAGACCATGACATAAGGCATGGCTGACACTTGTAAGTGCGTCTGAGTGCGCATCTTTTGAGTGCGTCCCTTTGACAGGCGCACATACACTTGTCCCATCGCCGACACATAAAGACAACCACCTAGCATCCACTTGCCAGCCATCAACACACCCATGTGAACGATTCCCAGATACCTGGCATTGCATTCACGGAACTGAAAAAGAAGATTTGAAGTCCGTGACTCTTCTTTTCTATTTAAGGGAGCTTCACCCTGTTGAAGTTTTAAGTTTTTCTCTCCACCCTTCTCTCTCTCTTCTCTCGTAACCCTCTTGTTATCTCTTTCCCTTATGATAATCTCAGTTATAATAAAAGAAGTTTATGTTTGTAAGATCCGTAGTGCATTGGTGTTGCACCATATATGATATCAGAGCCAGTTTAAGCAGGGTATGTCCTGCTAATTTATCCGTATACTTATATGAATAAGTATTCTTATGTATAAATAATTTTGAGTTAGCATGTATCTCTGTTTATAATATTTATAATTGATGTTTGGTTATGTACGTCACCCAAGTCGCGTTGGTTAGGTTGTAAGGCCCGTGTACTGAGAGGGTAGGGCAAACCAATAATACCTTAAATCGTTGACAGACGTGTAACCAAAACTCACTTATAAGTATTCTAATCCAGATACAAACTATCAAAGAAGTATGAAGACATATTAATACTTGTCCCATGTAAGTATAAGTATATTTTTTCTTAAATGCTTTGTCGCTTTAAGTCTGATAAATCTGTAAAAAATGTTGAAATTGTTGCGTTTTCTCAAACTCATCAACTTAATAAATAGACTATATATTCGGTAGAATCAAAGTTAATTTACAAGGTAGGTTTATTTGACTTTAAGAGTCAAAAAGCTGTAAAAACACTTGAACAATCTATTTACTTAGATAATCAAAAACAAACTCTTCAACTTATTAGTTTAAGAGACATACAAGCATACTTACATAAATATTAATATTTACATATTGGTTTTGATACAGATAGCTTTTAAACATTTAACTCTTTTAGGTGTTAATGGTAGCATAAATGCAACTTTAAGAGATGGTAGGTGTAATAATTTTGTTTCATCTCTTATGGGTGTTGCACAGACTAGTTTATGTCATGGACCAGTCTATTTTAATGTTTATCCGAACTTAAATTTATCGTTATCTGATGCAAATCTTTTTGATGCAGTAACTTTAAATTTACAAACGCATAGTTATAATTTTCTTTTCGGATAAAAAACTATGGCTGTTATCTACCGTATACATTATAAAGTTATGAATACTTTATGCCCAAACCCTGTTCTACACAGTGATTCTGAAAAAATCACTATGATTGAAAATAATCTTTTAACCACACAAATTGCCAGATCTCGTTTGATCCAGTGGGATGAAATCAAGTTTTTCACAAAATGGACTATCCTAAGGGCTTTTATGCCAAGACCTTTTTTGGACAGTAACGTAGATTAAATTGTCCAGAATGCCCATCTCTTTTGTTGGTCTAAGTCTGAGTCATCCTTTAACTAGAAGTATTTCTTCAAGATGGACTTCTAGTTATCGTATTTCATATCCGTCATCTAGTAGACTTTCTAATTTTGAGTCAACTATATCAAAATTACCTTATGAAACAATGACTGTAGTTGATTTAGGTTAGAAACCATAATTCACTTCTGGATCTATTTTGACTGGTCTTAGAATCTTTGAAAAATAAATTCCTCATGGAATTTGTTCTTCACCATCTGAAGATATTCTTCAAAGAAAATCACCAACTGTCTCAGAAATAAGTTTTCATATGTAATTTTTATGAATTTTACACCCAACTCTTTTTCTCCGATAAGTAATCAGTAAAGAACTTCATACTTCAACTCACACCGAGTTTAGGCAATGGTTTTTCTCCACATATAATAAAGATCAACAAAAATTAATTCTCTCTCTCTCTCTCTCTATATATATATATATATATATATATATATATATATATATTATCCTGAATATCACTTAAAAGTCATTGCATTGTCAGAGAGTGCAAAGAATAAGTAAGAAGAAAAACTACGGAGAAATATATATTTGATCTTGAATATTGCATAAATAATTCTTGTTGAAAAATTAGTTATTTTGTATCTTTAAGCTTAGCATTTTATTAAAATTATAGTGTTTTTATTATTTCTTTCATAGCACATTATCAGCACAAAAATTTAATCAATTAAAAAAAATTAAGAAATGAAAAACTGTTAGTTAACTTTCTAGATAAACCAAATTTAATAGCTTAAAAGCTATATTTTTATAAGAAAAAGAATTTAACTTTTTAGATAGTCCAAACAGAACCTAAGATTATGACTCGTTTCATACCAATTAATACTAGTCTATACACATCATTTTGCTTAAAATAACAAATGTCTTCAAATGACACGAAACAGAACTTGGATTTGATCTCCTTGTCAACTTATTTATTGGATTTGATGTTGGAGAACTTCGACAAAGCCACAATATTTTTCTCAAAAAAATACTAATATTCAATAGACTAAACATATTACAAGATATGTCTATAAATACACATGAATTGTTAACACAATGAGAGAATATTTCACTAATGGTTGAGACTTATGTTGCCCCACATATGAGTGTCCATGGGTTGGGTCGGGTCGAATTGGCCTCTAATTTATTATCCGATGATATGTAGTTAGTTTTTAATTTTTTCACCCATATCTGATCAATGGATTCGTCGATTTTTGAACCCATAGATTTGATGGATTCATAAGTGAGTGCGGTTCGGTTTTGCGGTTTGAAGTTATCTATTTTGGACTTATTTTGTTAATCTCAATATAATTTTATCCAATTATAATCTTTTTTAACTAATTTTTTTTTATTTTTAATAAATTTAGAACTCAAAAGATAGTAAAATTATCAATTAAACTACATTAACTCAAACTACATAGTTTTTACACAAAAATATTAAAATAATAACCAATTTAATCTTATAATAAATTTAAAAATTCAAAAAATTAAATATTCGTTGTTCGGACTGGGTTCGGCGAATGGCTATAGTCAAGATTCGTAACTCAACTATCACCCAAGAAAAAGAGTTTGAGAGACTCATCATCCGACCATATTATAAGCAAAACCATCCATTGTCATATTGGTCAATTTGGGTTAGACAGTTTGAACGGATTGGGTCATTCCATGAACACCCCTAGCCCGTCATTACAAAGTTTACAACAAACTTCTTAAGTTTTCGATGTATCCTTGATTTCAAAAAAGAGCTTAAACACATATTCAAGGTCTCGTTATGTGAAAAAAAATTAATTCCTAAAATTGTTTTAGAAGATTGAATTTCTTTTTGAATAAGGTTTTTCGGCTCTCTTGAGCGGTAATAAGAAACCTACTATGGAGTTATTTTGAAAAGTAATGTATAAGACAAAAGAAAGAATGAAGTGAGGATAAACTACAGAATTTCTGTAGGAAACCGGCCCGTTTTATTTTGGAAGGCTAATTAAAAACTTGTTATGAGACTTCAGGTGAAAGATGGTAGCAGGTTTTATTGTGCGAGGAAATTGAAATTCGATCATGGTTATGATTGTTGATAAGGATTTCGAGCTTAGGTACACATGAAAAGTAATTATTGTGAATTGATTGAACGAGCCTTGAGGAGTTGGAACAAAATTTGGAGTTCTATATTCTTTTTCCTTCCTTGATATGCTGTCTAGAGAGGGACTACTCGAGTAGTCCCAAGACCGATCGAGCAGTTTTTGTCGGGAAGAGACGTTAAGTTGCGAATTAAGGTGTTTTTTATTCATTCTATCCTCCATCATCTCTCTCTAAAATTAGAAAAAAGACCTAGGATTTGGTCTTAAAGATCCTTGGAGCCCTCCTTATCTCTTTAGAAGGGATTCCTTGCCTCCCTTCTGAGTGTACAATCGTTGGAGAGTGAACATGCGCGTTAGAAGCTCCTCCTTGACCGCAAGATTTGAGATTTGATGGTTTGGAGCATGCTAGGAGCTTGATTCATATTGATGGGACATAAAAAAAATGTAAGATCTATGACTATCAATGAAGATTTATTTGATATATGTTGTGCATTTCGGGTTTATACATGAAAATGTACAAAAATTATGTTTTGAAAACCCTAAGTTACTATTTGAGGTTAAAGCATGTTAAATCTTGAGGGTTTAAATGATTTATAGTGTTTTGATCTAAACAATGTCATGTGGGAACCTTTAACTTGTATTTTGAAATGTTAGGATTCGATTATTGTTAAAATTATGGGAGATTGGGGGTTTGGGGGTTATTGGACCCTAATGAAGAAATTGGTTCAACTTTTGAGAATTGGAACTTGAATTATTTTATTGATAAGTAAATTTCACGAATTTTGAGAACGAATGAAAATATTGTAGTATTGGGTTGAGAAATTTGAACTAATTTCATGAATTGGAAAATGTGGACAGTGGCATGTGATATGGGAATTAATTGTATTCCATTATGTTAATTCAAGTATAGGAATGATTCAGATATGCAAATTATTAGTAATGAAAATCTTAATGGTGTTGAGTTTGGCAAGAAAAACCGGATTAACGATGGGACTCGTATTGGGTTAAATGTAAATGATTTAATTAAGGTACCGTGTGAATCAAATGATTAAGTTTAGGCACGAGTTGCTCCTCGGTGAAAGACCAAAAACTTATGCAATGTAGGGTAGACTCTTCCTTCGGGTTAATCCCCGTAAAAGCGTGCTCTTGGATGGCCCACCCATCGATGTTTCCGAGAGAAATCGAAAATGTGCGCTTTTTGTATTGGGCTATAGAATGATTATTTACTCATTCGGCCTCGCGTGGCTTGGTGGCGATAAATACGCCTAGGTCTATAGGCGTCGTCCGAGCTTGGTACTTAATTAAATTGATGAATAAACATGGGCTTGTAAAACTATATGATGAAATTGATAAATGTGAGACTTGTGAGAAACCTTGATAATGGTTGTAATGTGAAAAATACGAAATGAAATGAAATGGGAATTCATATTAACGAAGTTGGGTCGGAGGTGATGGGACTAAGAAACTAATTATGCGTGTGTTGATTTTAGGTAAAGAAAAAAAACTGGATATGTGAATGGGTTTTTGAAAGAAAAATGGGTTGGCTTTTGGGGTACAAAGTTGGTGTGCATTCACATAATCATCCTTGTATGTCATGCACATATTCATATTTAGTCTATTTCTTATGAGCCTCGGCTCATATTGTTTAACAACATTTCAGGTGATCATGAGGATTGAGTTATCTTTTGAAAGGGAATACGATTGGGACCTCATGTGGTCGTCATCCTTGAAGACATTATAAGCTTATCTTAAGTTGTATCGTTAGAGATCTTGGTTGTAATGTTGTAATTTAAGTTACGTTTGAGAAAAGTGTTGGATTCGATAGTTTGCAAGGCCTTACAGCCAAGAGCACATTCTTTGTAAGTATGAGAGGATGTTTGGGTTGGTTTGTATGTTTTTCAATGAGTAGACATTGATTTTTTTTTTTATGATTTGTGAAGTGTTTTGAGATGTTTTTCACTCTTTTATTCCTATATCTTTTGAATGAATAGCATGAAATGCTACTTTTGCAAGTGTTTTGATGGTGAAGGTCAAATTTTTGAGAACCAAGTTGAGAAAACTGTCCAGAGCTGGACCGCCCAATGGACCACTCGAGCGGTCTATCGAGCGGTCATGCGAACCTCTTGATTTTCTCTATTTGTGGGCAAAAATTTGCAACTGCAGAGAGACCACTCAAGCGATCTTTTGATTGATCAAGCGATCTGGCTTGTTGGGTGATTTTGTGCCCTTTTGTTTTGAGATCCATGTTTCAAATAGGGTGTTTCCCTAAGGGTTTTGTGACTTCTTCGAGTATTTTTTTTTACTTCAAATCAATGTCTAGTTTTACTTAAACATATCTCTTTCTGAGTTTTTTTTGTAAATCTTCTGGGTTTCCATGGTTATGGAATCGGGGCATTACAATTTCCTTATACAACACATACATGCATTAGAGGTTTGATGATAAATAGGATGAATTAATAACTTTGTAGCCTTACTAAAGTTGTAGGTCGCTTTTAGAATCATAAACTATATCTTAAGTCCTCTTTCACTAAGCAAAAGGACAACGTACAAGAATTGCTTATGCATGGCTATTATGTTGTTGTTGCCAAGATGATTTGGTGCCACAATGAATTGGTAACTTTGGTGTGCCACTTATTAATCACTAATGCAAAACACTACGGCCATACTTGGAATGTGGGATAAGAACATTGGACTGAACTATTAGTCCAAAGAATTTCTTAATTTCATTTTGTTTAATAAAATAGTGGCGGGACTAATTATCCTAGATGATTTTCAATCCCATGGACTGGAGAGATAATTAGTCCCATGGAAGGATGGGATTATAATCTAAGGATAACAAGTCTCGTGGTACTAAATGTAAAATTACTTATTTAACCTCGTATATAAACCTCAAATTGGCAGCTCTACTCATTTTCATCTGCTCTCAGTCATCCACCATACTTAACAGCCCTACCCTCAAATAGCTAGCGGCGGTCTTAGGTCCGGGTTCCTAGGGTCCTGAGGGTTTAGGGGTTCGGGGGTCCTGGGGTCCCGGGGTCCCGGGGCTATAGGGTCTTAGGGTATTGGGTTCCGGGATTCCAGAGTCCTGAGGGTCCAAGGTATTGGGGATCCGAGATCCTAGGGTTTAGAGTCCCTGGGGATTCTAGGGTTCGAGGTCTTAGGGTCCTAGGTGTCAAGGTTACATACTAAAAATCATATTTTGAGTTTTGATATTTAATTTTATTTATAATAAAATTAGTTTTTACATTTTATGAGAAGTTTCATGAGAAAATGTATGCGTTTCATTATTTATTTAATGTCATCCATGCGTGCCTTTTATTGTACATAGTATTTAATCTAGTGTATAGAGTTTGACTTATACATAGAAGATCAGATTATCGGTTCTTGTAAAATATAAATTTTGCTTCACAGTCTTAGATAGAATTGGACACACTATTAGTACGTTTATAGTATAATATTTTAGTAAATCTATTTTGATTACGAGGAACGGTAATTGTTTTGAGAATTGTTCCAACTCATTTGTGCTAGTACACTTTGCGTGTATTGAGCAGAACTGCTTTGGAGTAATTAATTTTGTACTGACTATATAAATTAATTTATACCTCATAGTTATTACAATTGTTTATGCTCTTAATTTGAAAAAATTATTATACACATTTAATGGTCGTTATTTTGATTAATTAAAGTGTGCGATTTTTTTCGGGTCAACAATTCTGGTGAGTTGGATAACGGTCTTAATTATATGGTAAATATTAATTATTGACGGAATCCACGTTCTTTGATTGGGATTGATGATACCTCATTGAGAAAAATTATAAGTTTTGACCGTGACAAACCCTACAGATGAATTTTATAATCCAACATGTTAAATAAGTTAAGTAGAAGGTTTTAAAATTTTTTGAATAAGCTGATTAAATAAAAATTTCAGTATTTTAATTTAATCGAATGGAATCTGTAATCTAAACGTGGAATAGAATAAATAAGCATTTAATAACAGGAGCTCAAATAATTCAGTTGTGAAAATAAGATTAGAAGTGTAATTATAATTCTTTAATTGAATAAATTATAATTTATGTATTTATAAAATTACTTCTGAGTTGAGGTGGGATTTCATAATTATATTAGGAACCCATATTTGATTTACTCCGCAGGTCCCTTCTGTAACTTATAAAAATGCAGTTAGAAACTTGGCCACCATATTCAGTAAATCTGTCTTCAAGACTAGGGTTTCGACGTTTTGAAATCCTAAATTTAGTCAGTTAGGGTTTGAAGAACACAAAGAATATAACCCGCACTATAATCGTGTTCTTAGCATTCGAGGATACAATAGAAGACTTGATTAGAGAATAAACTATCAGTTAAAAATGCGACGGTTTATAGACTAAAGTTTGTTGTAGAAAACGAAATCAAACCTGATAGATTTCACAGGTATGATTATGTTCTAACTTTGGGAGTTATACCGGGCTTATATTTTTTATTGTTCGATATCAAAAAAAAGTTTTAATCTAGAGCTTGTTTTGGCACTTGCCCGTTCGGGTTTTTTTTACTTGATTCATATACATCATCTAAGAATCTTGGCTTTTGGGCCTAACACAATGGTCTTGGAGTCTGAAGTTCAGGGGTTCAAGGTCATGGGGTCCTGGGGGTCCGGCGGTTAAAGGATCCTGGGGTTTAGGACTACGAGGTCTCGGGGGTTCGAGAGTCCTGGGGTCCAGGGTTATAAGGTCCCAGGTGTTTAGAGTTTTGGGTTTTTGAGATCTGAGGTGTTGGGGCAAGCTGCCAAAATCTTAAGATTATGTCTATGATTTTAGTCAAAAATAATTTGGGAGGGTAAATGCTAAAATAGGTTTCAGATTAAAACTTTTGATATCGAATAATTAAAAATAAAACTCAATAATACTCCCAAAGTTAGTTTAAGATTATACCATTCGAAATATGGTTGGATTGATTCCAATTTTAGCAACAAGTTGCAGTCAACAATCCGTCGCAGTTTTTGACTAGAAGTCAAATCTCCAACACACGCCTTCTGTTGTATTCCCAAATACTAGAACACGGCTGTAGTATGGGCTACATTTTTTGTGTTCTTCAAAACCCGTATTAACTAGGATTAGTATTTCTGAAAACATGGAAACCCTAGCCACTTAATCATCTCACTGAATAATATGAATTATGTCATCATGGTTTATAACCATATTTAATTAGGCTACAGCAGGGATCTGTGAAGTAAATAAGACGTAGGATTTTAATGTAATTATGAAATCCTACCTCAATCTAGAAGTAATTTCATAAAAACATAAATTATAATTTATTTTACTAAAAAATTATAATTGCACTCCCAGTCTTATTCTCAAAATTGTAGTATTCGAATTCCTGTTATTAAATACTTATTTATTCTCCTCATATTGAGATTATAGATACCTGCTGATTAAATTAAATTACTGGCAATTATATTTAATCGGCTTCTTCGAAAAATTCTTAAGACTTTCCGCTTAACTTATTTGACAAGCCGGATTATAAAACCCACTTGCAGGTTTTGATTCGGTCAAAATTTATAAGCTTCCTTAAGAGAGTATCATCAATCCCGATATTTCGAGACGTGAATTTCATTAATAATTAATCTTCACCATATAATTGATATCATTATCCAACTCTCCGAATTATATACTCATAAAAGATCGCACCATCTACTGAATCAAAATAATGAATATTAAATATACGTAAATAATAATTATTTCGGGATTAAAAGTATAAGCACTCATAATAATCACGACGTATAAATTAATTCATATAGTCAGTATAAATTTAATTATCCCAACTTGGTCTTGTTCAATACATACAAAGTGTACTAGCACAGTAGGTAGGAACAATTGTCGAAACAATTACCGTTCCCCAAAATCAAGATAGATCTACTAAAATATTATGCTACAGTCGTACTGATGGTTTGTTCAATTCTATCTAAAATTGTGAACCAAAAACTTATATTCTACAAGAAGTAATAATTTGATCTTCTATGTGTAAGCCAAACTATACACACTAGAATAAATATTGTGTAAAATAAAAGATACTCATGTGCGCCATTAAATAAATAATAAAATGCATATATTGCTTATTAAGATTATCATAAAATAAAAAATTAATTTTATTAAAAAATAAAATTAAATACTAAAATTAAAACCATAATTTTTAGTATGCAACCCTAACACGGGGTCTCGGGTTCGGGATTACGGAATCCTGAGGGTCCAAGGTCATGGGGGTTTGGAGTTCGGAGGGTCTGGGGGTGCTAGGGTCTAGGGCTACGTGGTCCTGAGGTCTAGGGTTCTGGGGGTTTGGGGCGTCTAGGGGTCCCGGAATCTTGGGACTCTAGAGTTTCGAGGGTTTAGAGATCGAAAATATATATATATGCAATGATAAGATTATTGTCACCGCTATGATGAAAACGAAATCAATGGGAATTTACAAAAATGAATGCCAAATTATTCATATGGATATTTTTGTCATCAAATTATTTATCTTATTTAATCCTTAGAAAAAATAAACAAAGAATTGGATTAATTTGTCTATGATAAGTAATTATCCTATGGAGTAAACAAACAAAGGATTGGATTAAAGTTAGGACATTTAATCCGAATGATTTGACAACCGAGGACTCCTAGTCTTGGGACATCTAATCCATGATAATCTTGTTTAATACTCCAAACATGCCCTACATGACTTGTATCTGATTACTAAAAGTGAATTCGATTTCTATTATTCTAAGCCGAAAGTGAAGAGATCGGAATCCCAAGATACAACGATATTGCATACGAATTGAATCAAGCACAATGCAGAACAAGAACGACAAACAACAAAAAACTGTACAGCGCAAAATCGGACGAAAAAAATCCTAGTTTTACTAAACTCCAATAACTTAAACTCGGTACACCCACAAGACAGAATGGAGATTATATATGCATGATCCCTCTGATTTGATCACGTTTCAACACTTGAACTTGATATAAAGATCAACACGGCAAGCCGACAATCTCGTCTCTACTTAGATCTTTTGCTGCATTCTCGGATGTCGAAACTTGAACTGAGTGTGGGTTTATATCCTTCAAGTTCAAAACCCTATCCAACTGCCTCTCTTTTTCTCTAGTCTCACAATACGTGGAAACCCTAAGAGACGATGAAATATGTGTATCGCATACTAGCAGTCGTGGCTATAACAGTATATATATAGGCTACAACATGGACCTATGGTGTAAATAAGACACAAGTTTCTAATGTAATTAGGAAAACCAACTTTAACCCTAAAGCATTTTCCTAAATACATAAATTACAAATCATAACACTAAAGAATTGAAATTGCATTCTTGGCCTTATTTTCACAACTGAACTTTTAAACTCTTGTTATTAAATGCTTATTATTCTCCCTACGTTAAGATTACAGATATTCGTTGATTAAATTAAATTACTGACAATTAAATCTAATCAACCTCTTCCATAATTTCTTAAGTTCATCTGCTTAACTTATTTAATGTCGCATTATAAAATTCATTTGCAGGGTTTGATATAATCAAAATTTATAAGCTTCCTTAAGGGGGTATCATCAATCCATATGTCGAGACGTTAATTCCTTCAATAATTAATAACCACCGTATAAGTAATGCTATTATCCAACTCATTGGGATTATAAACCCATAAAAGATCATACATTTTAGTTAATCAAAATAACGAATACTAAATATACGTGTCTAATCGGTACGGCTAATTACCCCAACGATGTCTAATTACACTAAATATACGTGTCTAATCGATACATCTAATTACCCCACGAACACTAAATATACGTGTCTAATCGGTACGTCTAATCGGTACGGCTAATTACCCCAACGATATTTGTTCAATACACACAAAGTGTGCTAGCACAATGAGTCAGAACAATAGTTAAATTATGCCGTTCCTTGTAATCAAGACAGATCTACTAAAATACTGTGCTACAGTCGTGCTTTCTTGAACATTATAATCGGTACGGCTGTAGTACAGTGTTTTGTGTATTAGTCGTGTTTTATGTATTCGATGTTAAATTTTTACCACACTTACTTAAATTGCTTACAAATTAAGTAAATTTTATTGAAATATGTAAATTGCCTACAATTGTATGAAATCTCATATGTGTAAATTTTCTTAAAATATATTGTTGGATGCAAAATATTTGAGTTGGATATTTTTGCATGCTCAGTGCGAATATCTAGAATTGGTGGAAGAGTTAAATTTATTTGAAGTAAAGGTATAAGACACTTAATCAAAAGTGGAATAATTTTCGAAATGGCCTTGAAGAATTTGTAATTGACACATAAGTAGTGAGTTAGATAGGTTGATTTACGAGTTCTAGGCTCGTTGTGCTGGTGGGTTTCTATACTCGAGAGGTTAATGCGTCAAAACTAGGCGTCACAACTCACTAGTGCAGTGGAGTGCCTAGGTGAGTTGGGTGATGGATGCACTACCACTAGGGCACACATGCCTAGTGGTAAGGTATGGTTGTCTACTTTCTTAGGCGTGTCATACTCCTCATGGGAGGTTAACTTTGGATTAATTGAAAGTTTAATAGAATAAACCTGAAAATTGTTAATAATTTGAGGATTTAATGAAATGGGACATTATGTACTTTCATTTTATTTTTGTTTAACTTGGCATATATTTCATCTATCTCTTTCTTACTTACATTTATTGGTTATTGATAAACATTGACCCCTCTGGTATGTTTGTGTTTAGACATTCCAGGTTCTACAGTACTTTATAATTAATTGCACTTCTGGAGCTTCTCTTGAGAATTGTTTGAATATTAATTATATAGTCAAAGTATTGTTTTGGTAGCTTGTGCTTTAGTTCTTTTGATATAGACGATAATAATAAATTTTTCTTATGTATGACTAATTCTTAGTGGTAGTTTGGGTAAATAAACTTAGAATTTTTTTATCTAGTTATCTTTGTATGTTAGTTTATTTTATTCGCTTGCAAATAGAGGATTAAATGTATATATGAAAAGTAGAATAGATGACCTATGACATATATTGTTGTTAAGATCCAGTAGAGCATGTGTATACTACTTTACTTGTTTTTATTACATGTTATTTTTGAAATGGTTATATTGTTGAATTATTTAAAAAACAAAGAAAACTCTGCCAATTTTTTTAAAATGTTCGAAATTTTTTTGAGGCGTGACAATATGCTATCAATTTCAATCTAGGTTCCCATCTAGGGCTCTGTGGCAGTGTGGATAGAGGAGTAGAGACTCCGAAGAGGGATAGAAACCCCGAGGTTGTATACCTTGTGCTCGTTAATAGGCTCTTTTGTATCCACTAATGGACTGCTATTCACATCCTAACCAAGGAAAGAACTTGGGCGACGCGACGAGGGCACACATATTTGAATGGGGAATATTGTGACAATCCATCCCATGTCGGTGGGAGATAAAAAAAAATATATGGTATATAATGAAACTTGTAAGCTACTATTAATAACTTGATTTAAGCATTTTGAGCCGCGTTATTTGGCTTTTTATTCAAGTTACTTGGCCAGTAATCCACTTGGGTCGTTACTTATTGACTCCAACAATAATGAAATTGAGAATCCAGAATTTGCGCAATGGATTAGTATCAACACTCCGCTGGTTAGTTGCATTACAACCACCTTATCTCGATCAGTTTATGCCTCTATTTTGAATCTCAATCATGCATATGAGATCTGGATCGCACTAGAAAAGCAATTCACAAATCAATCAAGATCACATATATATTAGTTGAAGAACAAACTGAATCAGGTGAAGAAAACATTAGGATCCATAGAGAATTATCTTCAACAGATAAAGGATTTGGCAGATCAATTGTCCTTGGCACTATCACCAGTAGGAGATAAAGATTTGGTTCTAATAACATTGACTGGTTTGCTTGAAGAATATAATTCCTTTAAAACCTCAAGTAGGACCAGACCTGGAACAATCTCCATGGAAGAACTATCTGAATTGCTATGTTCTGAAAGCCAGCATGTTGAAAATGCGATGAAGACATAATCTATACCTGATGTTGCAGTTGCCTATAGTGTTACAAGAAATCAAGGATTCTCTAGTAATGGAAAATTTAGACCTCATTATACAAATTTTAGAGGTAACAGATAACAGAATCGAGGAAATTACGAAGGAATGAATTTCACTCAAGGAGGAAGAAGAAACAGATCATATAATAAATGTGTCTAATTCTTGTCAAATTTGTGGAAGAACAAATCATACTACGGTGGATTGCTACTGTAGGCTAGATCTTGAGTGTTATTTATCTTATACCAACCTCAATAAATATCAAGGTGTACTAGTTCAATCTGGTTGATGAAGTTCAAAGACCAAAGCTTTTGTAACAGAAGATTCCAACAATGAGCAAGTACTTTGGTATGTAGATTCCGCAGCTTCTCATCATGTTACCAACAATCTTCAAAATCTACAAATCTACAAACCCTATAAAGGGATTGATCAAGTAGTTGTCAGTGATCGAAATACCTTACCTAGCCAACACACTGGTGGTGGAATACTTCTCACACCAAAATCACAATCTCAACTTAATAATATACTACATGTTCCTCAAATCTCTTCCAATTTATTGTTTGTTCATAAATTTGTTACTAATAATCAATGCTTAGTCACTTTTGATGACTCCTCTTTTATCATTCAGGACAAGGCAATCAAGAAAATTCTTAATAAAGGTCCCTATATGGATGTCCTTTATTAGCTCAAACCACAAAGTCCATTGTAATTCCACTCATCTTCAACCTACAACCTTGTTGAGCAATTCAAAGTCTGCTGCAACTTGGCACATGTGACTGGACCATCCCTCTTTTAAAAAGACTCATCATATCATGAAACGTCTTCACATTCGTGTTTCGAATAAATCCAATGAAAACTCTTGCATTCATTGTGTTTTTTCTAAATCTCAGAGACTTTCTTTAAAAACTTCAATTTCACGTACAAATAAACCCCATAGTCTAATACATACAGATCTCTGGGGTCCTTTTAGTCACTCTACATGTCAATATACTTATTATCTTTTGTTTGTGGATGACTTTAGTAAGTTCTCTTGGGTATGCCCGTGTATGCTATAAATGTGAAGTGTTTGATAAGTTCATTCAATTTAAAGTCTTTCCTGAAAATCATATTGATACCAAGATTAAAATTCTTCGTAGTGACAATGGAGAAGAATATAAAATTAAGAAGTTTAGAGATTTTTTTAAACTCCATGGAATTGTTCATCAATTTAGCTGCCCATATACTTCTTAAAATGAAGCATCCAAAAAAAAAACACAAGCATTTAGTTCAAATAACAATGGCCTTACTTCACCGCAGTCCATTACCTTTATCATATTGGTTTGATGCCTTGGCAACAACAATCTACCTCATTAACAGATTACCTTGTGCCTCTCTTCACAATCTAAGTCCCTTTGAGAAATTGTTCAACCGAAAACCTCATTATCATTTTCTCGAAGTATTTGGTTGCCAATGTTTTCCATGGTTGAGACCCTACTCTACTTATAAACTTGAGCTTAAATCCACCCATTGCATTTTCATAGGCTACTATCCAAGTGCGAAAGGGTATAGGTGCTATGATCCTAAAACTGGTAGAGTTCATCTATCAAGATATGTTGTGTTTCATGAAACAATCTTTCCTTTCTCTCAATTCTTTTCTCATTCTTCCTATGCTCCTAACGTTCATCCTCCACATCAATCCATTTTCTAGTCTCCCACCCCTATCTCAGCATTAAATTCTCCTACTCACTTACTACCTCAGGTCTATCAAAATAATTTCTCTTTGTCTAATGTTGCTTCAAATTCATCCTCTATTCCCCATGAGCCTTCTAATATAACTTGGAACACCCCGAACCCGGGTCACAAGAAAAGCCCACGAAACCACCATTTTGGGATATCACGATCCACAAAAACCAACCGCACAAGCAGGTTGAAACCAAAACATCGAAAGGAAAACGAGAACCTTTGTAAAATGCACCACCGAGAATTTATTTTATGTGAAAGAATAGCCCAAAAGAGTGAGGTCACGGTACCAAGAGCCAAGCTTTAAAAACAATCAAACAAAATTTTCTGAAAATATTTCAGACCGCTTGATCGGTCAAAAGACCGCTTGAGCGGTTCTCACAAGGACACTGGATTTTCGACAAAACACAGAATAACAGAATGCTTGCAAAGACCGCTCAATAGATCGCTCGAGTAGTCAGGCTCTAGACCAACTTATAAAATGCAACATTTTCCTTCCCAACACTTAAATATTTTCTAACATTTTTAAAACCTTACAAGGCACACCAAGCCAAAGAAAACACACCAAAAAGAGGTTCGAAAAATCCTATCTCGAGGTATGAACATTTTGAAAGAATAAAACCACATGAAAGCGGAAAACAACCCCCAACCTGAGGTCTCACTCTCAAGATAAAAGACATATATGCATTACATATAATTGCTACCAGGCTTACAATACAGGGTTCCAAAAAAAGAAACAAAAGGAAAACTAAAAGATCTTTCACTCCATCTGGCTCCTCCAGATTAACTTGCTGATCAAAAGCACCTGAAAAAGGTTTTCAAATCCCACACTGTGAGCCAAAGCCCAGAAGAAAACAGGCTAATCATGAAACAAAAACAAAGCATACTAGCAGAATAATATGCATGTCCCGAATCATACGAGCCTAAAAAACGGTTTTGTAATATTCACATGCAACACATGCATCTTTACGGACTTTCATCGTAGGATCACAATTAGACCCTCATTATGCATCGTCACGGGCTTTCATCGTAGGACTGCAACCCCTTATTATGCATCTTCACGGGTTTTCACCGCAGGACCGTAGCTCTTCATTATGCATGAATCTTCACGGGCTTTTACCGTAGGACCGCAGCCCCTTATTATGCATCATCAACCAGAGTTTACATGTACACAACCGTGTACAAATACCACGTTTCACACAACAACGTCATCCACCCAACCATGGAGATCAAAAAACGTTAAAACAAGGCTCTGATTTAGGTTTTTGCAAACATGTGCATAAATCATTCCGATTTTCAAAACTTGCCATTTTGAAAACCACGAACTCACATACGTCCACCAACTTTGAAAATAAACCGTAAAAACATTTTAAAGCCATTTTATTCAACCGAACATAGATTAAGCACATAAATCAACTTTTCATGCATTTTAAAACGATAAAAACGCATAAAAATTCACGTAGCACCATTTTAAGACATAAGAGTCTAGGATCCTACCTCATAGAGTTACAAACTCAAAACTTTACCAACCGGCAAAAAACCAAAGTCGTCGAAACACGATTCTGTTCAGATGAATGTGAAGCCCACGGCGAGTACATCAAGGATCCACCCTCCAATCACCAAGATCCGAGCCCAAACACATCCAAAACCTAGAGAGAAGGCATAGCTTTTGGTCTAGCGTTTGAGGAGAGAGAAGAGGAAGCTTACAAGACAAGCTATGCAAAAAACCCAAGCACTCCGATGCCTTTTAAAGCAGTCTACCCGAGAAGACCGATCGAGCGGTCTTTTGATTGTCGAGCGATTCCCCATTCCATTGCACCGCTGTTCCAACTTCAAACGAGCATATCTCATTCGTCCGAACTCTGAATAGGGTCATTCTTATGCTCAAACTGAAGCCCCAAAAGTCTACTTTCCAATGATTCAAACATCATACCAGAATTCATCTTATACAAAGATTTGTGACCAAATTAGTAAAGGTTTTCCACTTTTCTTCACACATTTTTCACATATTTTTATCCGAACATCCCTTAGAATCGCATCTAAGCTCAAAATGCTCACCTAAAACATCACCAAGGTCAAATTTTAATTCCTACTCCCACCAACACGTAATCTTTAAAAAAAAAAATAGTTCGGGGTCTCACAACTCTCCCCCCTTAAAGGAATTTCGTCCCTGAAATTCAACATTGAATCTCAAGACAAACATCACCCCATCAACCATCAACAATCTCTTATGGAAACCCAGAAACACCACACAACAGCAAAAAAATGCCACGGCAACCGAAACCCCGAGACTGTCGTCACACGGCGTAAACACGTCCTTGAAGAATAGATCACCATAAAGACTGCTTGAGTGCGCAAAGTCCCATGAACACTACTATCATCCATAAAACATCGAATCAAGATCCAACTCACACTGCCAAAACCTCGAAACACAAATCTCATCGAACACAATCCACTCCACCGATAAACACGTAGTACAAGACCATTCCACCATGGAACCTGGTCCCTAACACTCTCTACCCCAGGACATAGAAATTACCACTCTCATCCGCACTACCACATACTGGATCAATCGCACTTCACAATGCACATCAAGGACTATCTATGCGATTCCAGACACACGACGTCAAACCCCGACACCGGTTACACATAAAGTCACACGTTCCACACACAAACCTTACTCAAGTTCTGACGATCAATTGATGACCACTCACCTTAATACCACATCGTTATCCTACTAATGCTAACAACGCAGTCACTGAAGCTGATAAGACGCTCATCCACGAGAAATAACACAAACACTTGATTCTAGAGAAAAACTCACTAAATTCACTAGGAATACCAAAGAATGCACTTTATCTAAACCTTCATCCTCTATTCGATCTTCCATCACGAACCATAATTCTCACCTTGGAGAAACACTAGGTGTCACACCATTGTCCAAAACAAGATTCCACACAGCCGAAAAGCAACCCTGCATCACAGCCACAAGGTCAACATGGTCATCTGAACCCAACAAGTCACTTAGACCAAGCACGCCACGTAGACAGATCACTCATACGTATCCACTGACCTACGCAAAGCCAATCATATCTCCCGTGCAATAGCACATCACTACACAACTCAACATCTCGCCATCAAATCACTAATTCTAAGTTTACAGCCCTCCTGTTCTAAACCAAACAATCATGTCAATCCCAACAGGCCATACCAACCAAGGCTAACCTCACGTAGCTAACCCCAACTCACTAACGAGTTCCACTACGCACCAAACGATCGACATTCAACCCACAACCTTACCTCTCAACAGCTAACAGTAACGGAGTCGCACATCTAGGACCCAAACCACGGCCTCACACTCTTCAAAGAGATGAAGTTCATTTATAAAAGGAATATAGAACACAACAACCCAAGATCGACCCACCATGTTATTTCTACCATGTACCACATAATCATGCTAACACTTAGCCATTTAAATAAACCCAACATACAAATGAGAATCGACAAGAGTGACGCGTCAATTTGGATAACCTACTTAGATTCATTTCTAGAAAGCACGTCGGCCAAACGCATTTCTAACTTAGCTTCCAAATGTGTTAATCCAAACGCCTGAACGAAAGACTAATCAATCCTAAGATCCAACCTCCATGCTCACGTATGCACAACATCCTCATGCTCAACAAGCAATCATGCTCATGTTATCAAGACAGCTAAACACATGCAATCAAGCACATGCAATTATCCTCACAAAGTGATGTAACCTCTCCCACGACTTTTAGCTATTCGAACCCAGAGCTCTAATACCATTTGTAATGCCTCAAACCCGGGTCACAAGAAAAGTCCACGAAACCACCGTTTTGAGATACCACGATCCACCAAAACCAACTGCACAAATGGGTCGAAACTAAAACATCGAAAGGAAAACTAGAACCATTGTAAAATGCACCACCGAGGGTTTATTTTATGGGAAAGAACAGCCCAAAAGAGTGAGGTCATGGTCCCAAGAGCCGAGCTTTAAAAATAATCAAATAAAATTTTCTGAAAATATCCCAGACCGCTCGATCGATCAAAAGATCGCTCGAGCGGTCCTCACAAGAACACTGGATTTTCGATAAAACACAAAAAACAGAATGCTTGCAGAGACTACTCGATAGACTGCTCGAACGGTCCGTCGAGCAGTCAGGCTCTGGACCAACTTTTAAAATGTAACATTTTCCTTCCCAACACTTGAACATTTTCAAACATTTTTAAAACCTTACAAGGCACACCAAGCCAAAGAAAACCCACCAAAACAAGGTTCCAAAAATCCTCCCTTGAGTCATGAACATTTTTAAAAGGATAAAACCACACGAAAGCGGAAAATAACCCCCAACCCAAGGTCTCACTCTTAAGATAAAAAGACATACACGCATTACATATAATTGCCACCAGGCTTACAATATAGGGTTCCAAAATTATAAATATGTAAAACATTACATGATCCAAAAAAAAAAAAAGAAACAAAAGGAAAAGTAAAAGGTCTTCCGCCCCATTTGGCTCCTCTAGATCAACCTGCTGATCAAAAGCACCAAAAAATGTTTTCAAATCCCACACCGTGAGCCAAAGCCTAGAAGAAAACAGACTAATCATGAAACAAAAGCAAACCATACTAACATAATAATATGCATGTTCTGACTCACACGAGTCTCAAAAATAGTTTTGTAATATTCACATGCAACACATGCATCTTAACGGGCTTTCGCCGCAAAACCACAATCTGCCCCTCATTATGCATCTTCAAGGGCTTTCACCGCAGGATTGCAGCCCCTCATTATGCATCTTCAGCATTTTCACAAGCTTTCAACACAGGATCACAACCCCTCATTATGCTTCTTCACGGGCTTTCACCACAAGACCACAACTCCTCATTATGCATGAATGTTCACGAACTTTCACCGCAGGACCACAGCCCCTCATTATGCATCATCAACCAGAGTTTATATGTACACACCCATGTACAAATACCACGTTTTACAGAACAACGTCTTCCATCCAACCATGGAGACCGAAAAATGTTAAGACAAGGCTCTGATTTAGGTTTTCGTAAACATGTGCATAAATTCTTCTGATTTTTAAAACTCGCCTTTTTGAAAACCATGAACTCACATACGTCCACCAACTTTGAAAATAAACCATCATAAAAATGATAAAATAACTATCTTGCCCCTAATACACCAAAAAATCTTAAAAATTTAAAATTTAACTCATGGGCACCATAAATTAAAGATTTAAATTAAAATAAGTGGTAAAAAACAAAATAACACCAAAAAGACCAAAATGGCCCTTAGTGGCTGGTTTGTCTAGGAAAAAGTGCCCAAAAAATCTCTTTTTGCTTTTTAAACTCAAATTAAGAAAAAGATGTACAAATAAGTCTCATTATATTCCAAGATTTTCAAACAAGTAAAATTAATAATAATATAATATCTTATGCCAAAAAAGTAAATAAATCATTATTAAAACTTTTACACACCTAATAAATCTAAAATGACAGGCCTAATCAAAATAGCTTAAAGTTGCTTAATTAACTACACTTAATAAATTAATTGTAGTCAAAATTTTAATAAATTATAACAACAAAAATAATACTAAAAAAAATCATTTTAGTAAGTTATAAAATCAAAAAAATACATCAAATTAATTTTAAAAATATTTTCTTAGATAATGTAGTACCAAAACCACCACCAGACAAGCAATTAAAGCAAAATTTAACCCATTAAACCACCCAAACAGCCCCTAGCTGAAATCCCTCTGAAAAATCTGATCTCAAATCTCTTAATAAGCTTCCCACCTTGCATGTAACCAATAAGAATAAAGAATTTAAAAAAAATTTACACATTAATCATATCTCTCACTGATTAATTTTTGTATAAAAGGAGACAGACCCCCTCTTCTTCTCCTTCATTTTTTGCTGATAAAGGGAGAGAGAACTAGGAAATTTTGAATGTTCAATAGATGAGAAGAAAGTAGGAAGAAGGAAGTGCTGGAATTTTGTGAATTCAATTGGCCATTGAATTCCAGAATTCAATAGCAGAATTCAATTGCAATTGAATTGGCCATTCAATTGAATCGTGAAGATCAATACCATTCGTTGGCTATTGATTCTCTTATAACTCTCATGACAGAAATTCTATATAAAGCCAGCTTTTTCTGGTTTTTTGAACATATAACAACAACAGCAAGATAAATAGGTGAGATAGGAGAGATACAATTCTGAGATTACAATTGCAAGCTGTGAGAGAGAGAAAGACAGATGAGGTACATTCGTAGCTGATCTTTGGTAGTGTTCCACCGATTGTGTTAGCCGTTTGATCCTGGGAGAGTGACGCCGGTGGAAAACCTACAACACTCTCGATGTATTTTTCGGATCACCAAGCACGTATATTGTTGGGAAAAATACAACGCCACAATATATACATGCTCGGTGATCAAGAAAATACATCGAGGGTGTTGTAGGTTTTCCACCAGCGTCACTCTCCCAGGATAAAACACCTGACACGATCATTGGAACACCACCAAAGATTGGTTATGAACGTACCTCATCTGTCTTTCTCTTTCTTACAGCTTGCAATTGTAATAACATAATTATATCTCTCCTATTTCACCTCTTCACCTTGCTTTTGTTGTTATATGCTCAGAAAACCAGAAAAAGCTGGCTTTACATAGAATTTCTATCATGGGAGTTACAGGAGAATCAATAGCCAATGAATGGTATTGATTTTTACGATTCAATTGCCAATTGAATGGCCAATTCAATTGCAATTGAATTCTGCTATTGAATTCTGGAATTCAATGGCCAATT
>JAOTRH010000010.1:4987841-5058702 GCA_034768845.1 Heliamphora exappendiculata | reverse complement strand
GGTTATGGTGTTAAATCATTTGATCCATTCATGGTGTCAACCTTGAGTGTTCAAAATGGGTTAACACTTTTATTTTGAAAATAATAAATATTATCCAAATTAAAGATATTTATTTATAAGAAATAAAATATTAAAATCTTCAAAATTAATTAATGAAGCATATGTGCTAACAAGAACAAAACACATTATGATAAAGTATCATTTTATATGCTCAATGTTGAAAAATGGACAACTTAGTTTGGATAATATCCATACAAAGGCGAACTCCATAAATATTTTCACCAATGTGGTGACTATTGAGAAACTAGAGGCTTATTCAATTTTGGTTAATTTTCATGCTTAGAAAACAAAAGGATTGCTCATACTAATTCGCTTGTACGATTTAAGGCTATAGCAATTTCTAGGTTTTGAAAGACTTTGAGTGGATTTTGTTAGGGATATATACTAAAAGTTATATTTCGGTGTAATGAATTTTGGTATTTATTTTATTTATTAATATATATTTTTACATTCAAATGAGAATTTATAAGAGTAATATTTACACGGCATTATTTATTTAATATTATAGAATTCTACTTCTATATAAAAGATCAAATTATTAGTTTTTGTATAATATAAACTTTTTATTTATAATCTTAAATGAATTTGTACACATCATCAGTAATACTGTAGCATAATATTTTAATAAGTTTGTATTGAATATGAGAGTTGTGTAGTTTCAACTCATTGTGTTAGTACATTTAATATATATTAAACAAGATCGTCTTGAAATAATTATTTTTATACTAACTGTATAAAATAGTTAATACACCATGATTATTACGAGTGGTTATGTTCTTATTTTTAAAATAATTAGTAAGCACATATATTTAGTATTTATTATTTTAATGCATAAAATGGTGAGATCTTTATAGGCCTAATAACCTCAGTAAATTGGATAATGACATTACGTATATGGTAAAAATTAATTATTAACAGAATTCAAGTTCCAGTATATGAATTGATGATATATTCTTAAGGGAACTTATAATTTTTTTATCATATTAAATACTATAGGTGAATTTTATATCCGACATATTAAATAAATAAAATAAAAAGTGTTGAGAAAATTATAAGTAGTTGATTAAATAAAATTATTAATAATTTAATTTAATCGACGAATATCTATAATCTTAACGTGTGGATATAAATAAGTATTTAATAACATGAAACTATGAACCATTTTTTTGAGAGAATACCAAGAGTACAATTATAATTTCTTAGTAGTATAAATTATAATTTATAAAATTAAA
Source organism: Heliamphora exappendiculata (assembly GCA_034768845.1). Lineage (NCBI taxonomy): Eukaryota > Viridiplantae > Streptophyta > Magnoliopsida > Ericales > Sarraceniaceae > Heliamphora > Heliamphora exappendiculata. The sequence continues at coordinate 5,057,410 of JAOTRH010000010.1, read as the reverse complement.
ATTTTAATTTGAATTGAATTAATTTTTTGTAATTACATAAAGAGTTCAAAATATGCTCTGGTCCATACCATCGCCTATTTATATGCACTTAAACCTAGTTACTCTATCATATGGTAGGAAATATAATTTTTTATATCAAAACTCCCCCTTTCCCATCCTAATAAAAAAAATCCAAAATAAGCAAAAATCATATTTTCTTATACTTAAAGGAAAATAATAAATTCTTTAAATCTATTTTATTATATTATTTTAAAAATTATATACTCTATATCAATAGAAAATTAACAAATTGTTTAAATCTATTTTCTTAAATTATTAGAAAAACTATATTTTCTACATTAATAGAAAAGTAATAAACTCTCTTAATCTATTTTCTTATAATAATAGGAAAACTTATATTTTTCTATAATAATAGAAAGTAAATTCTTTTAACCTATTTTTTTATAATAATAAAAAATTATATTTTTATATAATAATACAAAATAAAACTCTTCTAGCCTATTTTTTTATAATATTAGGAAAACTTATATATTTTTTATAATAACAGAAAACAAACTCTTTTGATCTATTTTCTTATAATATTAGAAAATTTTATATTTTGCTATAATAATAAAAAATAAATACTTTTAGCTTATTTTCTTATAATATTAAGAGAACTTATTATTTCTATACTAATTGAAAATAATAAAACTTTCAACCTATTTTTTTATAATAATAAGAAAACTTATATTTTTCTAAGTTAACAGAAAATAATTAATTTTTAAATTTATTTTCTTATATTAATTAAAAAAATTATATTTTTCTATATTAATAGAAAATAATCGATCTTTTAATCTATTTTTTATAATAATAAAAACTTATATTTTTCATATTAGTAGAAAAATAATTTATCTTTTTATCTATTTTCTCATAATAACAAAAAAAATATCTTGCAGTTCAAAACGGAAATCATTTTTCTGCAGTCCAAAATTATAATCTATTTCTTAATCTATTATCTCTCTTTTTTTTTCAGTCCAAAATGGTCCTTTGAAAATCAAATTCGGCTAATACGCCCTTTTAAATAAAAACTATTTTTCCCACATCTTTTTGCTTTTTCTAAATTTAAAACTTAATTTTCAAATCTCATCTTGCTTGTTTTAAAAATGGTTTTAAAAATTCACCTGGCACACCTAAACTCGAGGGTAAGTGGCAACTCAATCCCATTTTTTAAGTTTATGACTTGAATAAACTAAATTCATATGTGTCGCATTTATGTAATATATCTTTTGAATACCTATTTTTTTGAAAAACATAAATTGGGGACCACATCCAAAAAAAAAGGGGCTTGCTTGCATTATTAATTATGTTCTTTTTTTAATAATAATAATAATAATAAATAGAGCATTAGTGCTTTTTAACATTCAATTTTACCAAGTTAGAAATGGGCATGCCTTGAAACTGTTTCAATTGGCATGAGTTAGTTGTCCCCATAAGAACCTAGCACCTTTAAAGCTCTATTTTTGTTGCTTTCAACTGTACTTTAATTTTCTTTTTTACAATGAGCAAAAAGAGAATACTAAAGTGTTAACTAAGTGAACTATTTCTTTTATAGTAGTAAGGGTTGTCTTTCCTACGTAAAAACTTAAGTAAAGTATCTTGAAAGAACTGTAAGCTCTTTAAAGTTAGTTTTATATATATATATATATATATATATATAGGGTTATAACTACTAAAAACAAAGACCGAAGGCAAAGACAAGAATAATAAATTGAATTTTACTTTTGATATCTTATGATTCTTATGGGCAAGTGAACCTAGGATAATGAGGTAGGCAGTGCGATTAAAAGAGTTCTTAAAAAAATAATGTGTAATCTTGATTATGTGTAAGATTCTATAGTCGATTTCAAATTCCCAACGCTAATAATGTGGTACCTATTAGCAATATCACTTCAATATTTTTCACTGTATTGTTCCAACAATATTATAATTTATTATTTTCTTAATCAATTTATGTGTTAAATATTATCATTTTTTTGTATATTCCATATTATATATCTTCAGATTAAATGAAATGCTAATCACAAGCATAAAAAAAAAAAGTGATTGTATCACTTAAATTTTTTTTTTCTTTTACCAATAGTTCTAGCTCAGATCATCGTCATTCTTTTAGTGTAAATTTGGGATGGGTCTATTTTGAGAACTTAGCTTGGACTATTTTTTTTCTACATTTTGTTTTTTGCTTTTAGTAAATATTTTTTTAGCATTAGTCTAAATGATTGTACTTTCTAAACTTCTCCAGTCATGAGAAAATAAAAAGTAAATTTTTTTATAATCAAAACCTAAAAAAAACTTTATATAATATGAAAAAAGCTATCTTAATTAAGTAGAATTTTTTGCTTTTTTTTTAAATTTTTTTGTCTTTAGTAAACTTTTTTTAAACTTGGCTCCAATGAACATACTTTTTAGAATTCTTTCATCATAAGAAATCAACAAAGTAAAAAATTTAAACGAGAATATCAAAAAAGTTCAAAAAAGATGAAAAAAACTTCGAAAAAAATCAATTGGATTTTTAATACAAACATAGGCTTATTTTAGAATAAGTCCTAATCGATATTTTCTTGTTCCAGCAAATCTTATTTTTAAATTTTAAAATAACAGTACCTCGTTTTACCCTTTTATGAATTTAGTAGTAAATTATTTACGTAAGGCTGTAGGGCGCACGAAATTTGGAAAAGTTAATAAGCTTCTATTCGGCTGTTGGCTTTTTAGTTTTTGGCTTAATGCTCAAAAAGTTAAAAAATTTTATTTTTTAACCCCTACTTTTTAGTCTATTTTTTGGTTTTAAGCTTTTTGGTTCTTCTCATAACAATTTTTAATTTTATCATTCTACATATAAAATTACACAAATTTTAACCAAACAATCATATCACAGTTCATTTATGCTGAAAGTCAACCATGAAATTTCACATTTGGTTTATTTGGCTTTTTTTTGTGATTTAAAAGTTATTATTTTTTCAATCAAACAAACTTTTTTACTTTTTAATTCAAAATAGCGTAAAGCCAAAAAATCAACTTAAAGCTAAGTTTCCTATTTTTTTAAATATCCATTTTGACTTACCGATTTTGTTGGTGTTTGATTTAAAATGATAATATCATCTTGGAAACACTGTTAAGCCATCTTCGCCGTATTGCTGAAGTGCGGGGTTCCATTTTGCAATCTGTATTGTAAGTCGTTAGCTTTTCAATGGTTCTTGCTCGTATACATGTTTGCTAGTCTCTTAATTGTTGTGCCAATTGGTGCAGAAAATGTTTTCTCTGTATATATTGTTGGAATATGATTATCATTCTTATTTTTACAGAAAATGAGAACTTATGTGTATTGGCATGTAGTGGGACGAAAACGTGATTTTTTTATGATGCGATTATGCTTTGTATTGACCGTTAAGTAATCACTTTTTCAAAATTAATTAGGATTTCACAGCATCTACGTACGATCGTATTTTTATATCACAGAGTGTTTGGCTAGTTTACGTGCATCTCAACTAATTTATAAGAAACTAATTCTACTATCCACTGTAGGAGCTCAATTAAAATCGAGAAAAATTCCGTATAAATTAGTTCCATAAGAGATTTTGAATTTAAGACTTTGGAGGGAGCAAATTCTCAAACTCTCAAATCTTGACTACAGATATATTTTTTTAATCTTTTATTAATGAAATTAGCTTCTTCTCTAGTCTTAAATGAAAATTGGGTGCCCAAATTGAGTGAATTTTGAACTCAACTTAGGTCCGCATTAATAATTTAAATTGTTTATTTTATTATTTTTTATGTATATATTATTTATGTAAAAAATCAAATTAATTAGAAATCGTTGGATGGTTAAAAAAGTCTCATTTGTTCTAAAATATAAACAATAAATGAATGACATCATTCAATTAGCAATTGTTAAACCTAATCTATGTAAGAAAACACAGTAATTATTCGGTATTTGGAAATACTAAATGGCATTATTTATATAGCACTCTCAATTAATAATATAGTAATAATTTTTATAGATAGTTTATTTTTATTAGATAACTCAAAGACTACAAATGATTTACATTATGTGTATTATAAATTTTTATTTATTAAAACTACAATGTAAATACAATATCACATAATATTAGAAGAAAATCGAATTCTCATCAGCAAACGAATATAGTTAAGGAGGATGAGTAAATCAAGCTTTATGGAGGTTCCTACGTCATATTCAACTGAATTTTATAAACAACACAGATGTGCCTTTTAATGGGCGATGCGAGACAATTTAAAACACTCCTCGAACTATGACAGCCGAATACTCTACACACTTGAAGGAGAACAATCAAATTCTAATATCAAGTTGAAAAATTCAACCTATACAATTCCTTAAAACTTAAATGTTAAAGGAAAGAAAAATTGAACCTTATAAACCAAATGGCATCACAATGGGTGATGTGAAACAATTTAAGACTATGTCCAAATTTACAGTTCAATTATGTATATAGAGATTAAACCACAGAACTAATTATCGATTATTGTTTTTTATTTGCAGAAATATGTTTTGTTTATAAAAATAAAATAACACATTTTTATCTGAAAAAAACAGTAATCTTTGATTAATTTTGTAATTTAACTATGCCTACTTAGACTTTTCTCCAAATTTATAGATCTAGCATCTAGGATCTACAATCTATGATCTCTGATCTACTCTTAACTTCATTCACCAACAAAAACGGTCATACATCGAATTTAATTCCTCTCCCAGCTGTAACCTCATAAATAAAATATTGACAGCACATTGCTCCAAGTCCTATATATGTTTGCTCAATGTTAGAACTCATGACTTTTCAAAAGTTAGTTTTTTAGGTTAGTAAATCTTTGTATCTCAATTTTTGTCTCTCTATTTGAATTAAATTTTTTTAATTAACCAAGTTAATAGTGAGAAAATAGGTAATTTCGTAAGATAGTTTTATCAAATTAATAATAAGAGAATTATTCATACTATGTTGTTCTAAGTATTTTATATTACATATTTTGTGTGATTGATAATTTAATAAATACATAATTATTTAACCATTTATTGTATTCAAATAAAAAAATATAATCTCGTAAAATATATAATCAAACTTATATTTAATTCGATTAACCAAACATGCCTTTTGAGGCATAAGATTGGCTTCTAATCTTAGATCCTATTTGATTGAACATATTAATAATGAGAATATATATACTTCTACAGCATAAATAATTCCATGGTACTAGCAATAAAGATATTATTAATACTATATTATTCTATGTATTTTATAGTTTATATTTTGTGGAATTGATTATTCGATAAATATATAATTTTTCACCATCTGTTACTTTCAAATCTAATAATAAAAAATACAATTTTACAAAATATGTAATTTAATCTTACATTTAATTTGATAAATCGAACGTGCTCTTAATGTACAGTCGACTATATATCGAATTTAACTCCTCTGCGAGTACCTCATAAATAAAATATTGACAGCACAGTGCTCCAAGTCATATGTAGCTCTCTATATTTGAACTCTGATTTTTCAAAAGTTTGTTTCTTAGGTTAGGAAATATTTGAATCTCATATTTTTCAAAAGGTTTATTAATATCATTTGTTGTATTTAAATAAAAAAAAATACATTTTCTTAGAGTATATAATCAATTTTACATTTAATTCGGTCAACTAAATATGCACTTTCAATCATAATTAAGACCAGCTAATAATTTTTGACCCCACTTAATTGAACAAATTAATAATGAGAATATACGTAATAACTCCATAGTACTAGTAATGAGGAGATTTTTAATATTACATTTTTCTAAGCATGTTATATTCTAAATTTTGTGGGTTAAATTATTCGATGAATTTATAGTTCTTTCACTATTTATTTCATTTAAATCATGAAAAATACATATTTTGCAAGTTTTATCTTTTAATTTTATATTTAATCTAGTCAATTAAACATACTCTTTATACACAAAAATCTCAAAAAATGATTTAATGATTAGTCTCGATTGATTCACAAAGGAAATGAAAAACAAGAATGAGGTTTGCGCCGTAACCAATCACGCCAAGAAAATCGTGGCTAGCCACGTCAAGGAAACAATCTCTTTATGCATGTGCAGAAATACCTTATTTTAATTTTCTCGGGAGCTATTCCCCTTTAGGGGTCGGGAGGCTTATTGCTAGCAACTTCACTCTTTTATGATTTCTTTTCCAGAAGAGAAAAAGAAGTCAATTCCTGACTAGTTTTTTGAACTTATTTTAAAGTTTTAAAGGTTTTTTTTTTTGGTTTCAAAAGTGTTTTATGTTGAAAGATCATTTCCAACATAAAAAGCTATTTTGTTTATTAAAATATATTAAAAATGTGTAATTTTTATTTTGGTTAGTCATTTTTATACATCCATTCCAAGGTCACAAGGTATTTTAGCTTGGTAAAATATACCAAAAGATACATCAATACATAATTAATAATGTGACTAATGATGATGTAGCATATTTTAATTAGTTAAATTATTTAAATAGTCAATTATTTTGCCGGTTGTGTATTGGCGGTGTTTGGAAAACCTAATGCTTGTAGTTATTAGCTTCTTACTATTAATTTTAATTAAAAGTTATAAATTTTTATAAATACTTACAATTTTTGATACAATTTATAATATTTTTTTTAATTTTCGCTACAAGTTATAATATTTATTAAATACTCACAACTTTTACAACAAATTATAATTAAAAAATTATTAATTTTAACAATACCAAATACCACAATTATGTAGAGCCTTTGTGTTTTGGTGAGTTTTTCTTGTCTATTTTGTAGGGGTTACTATTCCTCTATGCTTTGGTTGATACTTTAATTACCAACTTCTCTTTTAATGTACCTTTTTATATTTATGAAGCACACATCTTTTGTTGATAAAAAATAATAATATGGCTACTCTCTAATGATTAACAAAAGCTAACTATGTTAAAATTATAAAATGAAAAATAACTAGTGAGGTAAAGAATTTGTTAAAATAATAAAAATTTATATTAACTAGCTATTTCAACAGACATATTTCATATAAAAAATACTTTAAAAATAAATAAATTACAAGAAAAAAAAATATTACAAAATCTCTTAATCTTTTGATATGTAATTATAATTTATGCGCAAAAATACAATATTTTTAATAAAATAAACTGCAAATAAGTAGGTATAAAAACAAATGAATTAATGTCAGTCCTTTTTAAAGCACCAAATCATATTAATTCATCAAACGATTTTTCTTAATTAATTATATAACTTAATTATAACATTTATGATCACCGGATTAAGTTTGGCGCAGAACCTGTCAGATTCCCTCACCTACTCAATATTTTCCTAATGAATAGGTTCACAACTACGGAATCAAATATGAGAGAGTGAGAAGGAGAGCACTATTCAAATTCAGAAGTAATTAATTTTCATGGGAAACTAAAAAAAAAAAAAAAAGAAGTACACATACCAACAATGGCAGAGTTAGAAAATTAAAATAGTGGGCCACAAACGAATTTTCTAGCTGGATTTTAATCTCGTTTGGTTCGTGGCACAAGGAGATATCCAAGGGGATAGATGGGTGCAATCGCTCCGTCTAAGTTTTTTGAATTTTTTAAATTATTATAGTAATATTATTTTTGATTTTTTTAAAATTACAAAAATTAGTCTTTGTATATATTTTTTTTAAAAAATTTAATGTCCGAGTCCTAAAGATTTTTCAAAAATATTCTCACTTTAGTTTTTTTAACCCATTTATTTAAAAATTATTACAAAAAAATTATAGTCGGCAAGAGAGATTATAAAAAATTTAACAACCAAAAAATTTCTCACAAAATTTGCGTATCAATTTCAATTAGCTTTAGTAGATAGAACAAGAGAGACTATACTTGTTACACAAATTTTTTTTATTCGGTTCTCGTAGTAAATAAAATCGATTCCTCTTGCAAAACACATAATCAATTGAAAATTGTTTCAACTCAAAAAATTATAAATTTTTTTGCTATTGATAAAATGGAGATTGGTTCGAAAAAACAATTAAATTGGCTATTTGAAACGAGTTAGAGATAATCGCAGGGGTCCTCATTTTAGAATTATTTACCGTTTAATAAAAATATTTAATGCAATTTGCTCAATTTTAAGTAATATTATTAATGATGCGACCATCTTCACCCAACGTGCAGATGCATGAGTAATTATTCGGTGCTCCCGGGGTTCTATGTAGCAAGTCTGCGTAGTGCTTCCATCTAATATGGTGACGACAAATTTTACGATAAAGACATGATGACTTACATTTGTTAGGTGGTTAGGAAATAAATAGTGTATGTTGTAATTATTTATTTGCCGTGAGTCTAAAATAATTTTTTAGTTGTGAATATAAAAATAAGTCCAAATAACAAAAAATATATAATTAAAGATAGTTTGAGAATAGAAAGAACCGATAAGACTAAACTAATTAAAACATATTAGACGAAACTAAATCTTACATCATTAGTCATAAAAAAAACTAATGCCAAAATTATTTTAATTTAAATTATTAGACTAAATTATTGTTATTTGTAATTATTTATCACGTGGGTCTAAAATAATTTTTTAATCACGTAAATTTTTTAACACAGAAATTTTTTAACATGAAAAATCTAATTTGAATAAAAAATCATATGATTAATCCAAGTCTAAGTAATTAAGTATTAAACAATTGACTACAATTACAAGACACAACTTACAGATTTTAATCGAATCCTCAATCTAAGTATCTTAAACTTACTTGTTGAATTCACGTATACTGTTCTTTACTTGATTATTCTTATAATAAATTCTCGAAACAAAGAATTAACAGAATCCTCCGTCGGTAAACTTAGAGCATATTTTAAGTCGAACACGGATAATCTTTGTAAATTAAAGACTCAAAAAACACTTCAATTTCTCTTAAAAAGTTCTGAATTTTATTTTCCAAAGTTGTAATTCGAGTCAGAGAGTGTGCCCCTTTGTGTAGGCATACAATCCTAGCAGTTCTAGTGTTGTCATTTGCCAAATCTGTGGTAAGAGCAATCACTCAACATAAGAATTCTGGTATCGAATGGATCTATATAACTCAGTGTTTACTGCACCATCTCAGTATTCATCTTTAATCCCCAAGAGGGCCTATCTAGCAGAAAGTTCTCCAGCACCAACTTCCAATTGGTATATTTGATAATGGCTCATCACTTCCTATAATTAGCATTGGTCAGGGTATTTTACAACTCCGTCTTTTCCTTTCAAAATTCATAATGCATTACATGTTCCCAAAATATGTCCCAATTAACTTACTTTCAATCTATGAATTGACTTTGGATAATAACTATACTATTACATTTGACAAAAACTATTTTGTTATTCAGGACAAGAGGACAAAGAAGCCTCTCTATAGAGGTGTTCACTCCAAGGGACTTTACCAAATGGCGGTTTCACATGCTGAGCTTTCTCATAGGTCTCTAACTTATTTTACTGTCAAAATTCCAGATTCCTTGTAGCATCAAAGATTAGGCCACCCATCTCAAGATAAACTCACGCATCTTCTCAAAAGATTTCATTTACAAATAACCTCATGTAACAACCATTTATGTAGTCATTGTTGTGTTGCCAAATCTCATAAAATACCATTTCCTTTGTTCAGTTCTAGTGTTAATAAACTTTTATATCTCATTCATAGTGATATATAGGGTCCTTTCAATCATGAGCACTCTTCTGTACATTTCTATGTTTTGTTTGTAGACCATTTTATTTTTCCTATGCACTATAAAAGTGAAACATATACTAAATTCCTAAAATTATTCATACTGATGATAGAGGTGGGTACTCTAGCACTCAATTTTAGCAGTACCTAACTCATCAGGACATTGTTCATCCAACATCTTGCCCTCACGCACCAGCTCAAAATGGTGTTGCCGAACAAAAACATAGACATCTCATTGAGATTATTGTAACACTGTTGCATCAATCTTCTGCTCCTCTTTGATATTGGTTTAAAGCCTTAGCTACAGTTGCATACCTTATCAATAGGCTTCCTAGTTCTAAACTCAATCATTTGTCTCCTTTTGAGATACTTTTCCACCACCACCTGATTATTCACATCTAAAGGTCTTCAGTTGCCAATGTTATTCTTGGTTCAAACCTTATAGTGCTCACAAACTGCAACCAAGATCTACTCTATATGTATTTTTTGGCAGTTGGTAGAATCAAGAATGCAACATGGCAATCACGAACGTGACTAATCATTTAGAAAATTTAAAAATATCAAGACCTACTTGAATTGAGAACAGTTCTCCTAAATAATAAAAGACCTTCTGTTTTAATCTTGTATTATTATTTTGATTTAATATTAGGCTGAAAAGTGAAAATAATTAACAAATGTGCAAATATCAACATAGTTGAGATGTACATATTTTGTAGTGATGCAAATTTTCACCGCTCTTTTTAATTTTTATATAATTAATAAAATTATTTGACTAATAAAAAAATTATTTCTTAACAAATAAGACTTTGCCAGTTTTATGACTCAAGCTATAAGGCCACATTTAGTTTCTAAAAGAAGATAAGAAAATTAAACAGCCACATATTCATCAAAAAACAGTAGGCTACAACAGCTATGTGACTGACTGATTGGGGTCCGCAAACGCTTTTGTTTTTTGGTTTCTTGAATCTGCAGCTCAGTGAAAATCCATCAAAGGCAACACTATATCAACTAGGTGCTCTTGCACACAGCTCCAGAGAGAAAAAAACTAGACTTAAAGCCTACACCACATCCACAAGGCATGCCACCAACAATACATTTCCTCAAAACCAGAGGCCAAGGAATCCCACACCGCACCAGAGAACCAACACAAAACATGGCAACGGACATAACCAAAGAACTAAACTTAAAACCTACACCCCTAGGCAAGGCATGCCACCGACAAAACAACACCTGATACACAAACTACTACATAACTGCAAAGAAGTGGTGTGCTAGACCTTCACACCAACCCTCCTTAGCTTTCAAGAGGTCCCCTTGGAATCTCAGTAGACAAAGAACCAAACAGAATAGTTAGGGCATTTCATCAAACAACATCCCGTGTATCTAATTACTTGATATTTTGATAAATAAATCACCAACGAATCAGGTACATATATACGAATTAAGTACACGATCGATCAATATTGATCGTAAAGCATGATCATCGCCTGCCACAATCCCGCTCAATATTTCAGCAAGGCCAATGACAGTTCGGTCTCCACCTCTGAACTCTGGGTGCATTGGCTGCTTGTTGCAACTTCTTTCTGTTTTGCTGGAGGCTGCAATGCCTTCTCTCCATACTAACATATATAAGAGTTGATAGAAAAGAAATGGGCGTTAGGAAAAGACGAATAACGTCTCGCTAAACAAAATGTTCCATGAGCTAAAATTAGCGCAGGTCCCATAACAACAATCTTAAGGCAATCTCATTAACGAGACAAACTACTTATTAGCATAGAGCTAGAGTCGTGTTACCGAAATCCTTCTCCCACAATTTTATTTATAATAAAATTGGAGTTCTTACGGGACAAGGACTCTCCTTGTATAAATATATCCATAATCTCAATGATAAAGGTATGCAATCATATGCTCGAATAGCATTACATTATCTCTTTTCGTGATTGGAGGTTGATTTGATGATGTACGCTTTTTTTACTTACACTCTATAGCATAGCGAAGAAACTGGGCATTTATTCATTTCAATTAATACTACTAATAATTGTGCCAAATAATTTAATTGAAGCAAGTTTATTCTAATAAATTATTTAGAGTTAGATTCCATGGAAGTATCTTTGCTAACTAACTCTAGGCAAACTAGTGTTTTAGTTAAACGCTATTTTAGTTATTTTTTGTCGTCTCCTTTGTTGACAATGGTTTTAAACACTACTTATTCTTTCGAAAGTCTTAACACACAAATCATATCACTAATCAAAAACAAAATCATGTCCATAGTTGGTGTGCATTACATGTTTTTATTATTTTTAATAATTTTATTTATTTTTAATATTTTATCATTGTTTCATACTACTTTTAACCAAACCTATGCATTAATTTTTTATCCTCACTTTTCTTGTAGCAACTCTATTGCATCTAAACATCATTGTTTTAATGATGTTCATTTGTAAACTATATTGGTTCTTAAAGATCGGCCTAACTTTTTCATGCATTAAAACATATCGAGCATGCTTGATTGACCTAATAATTAAATGTAGGGATAATTAGTTAAATTAATGTTCAATTCTTAGTCCTTATACATTTAGTCCATCTTAACTTTTTTTAACTCCTTAATTAAGTTCATTTTTTAAAAAAGCTTTATGAACTAAGGTCCTCTCATTTAATAAGCAACTAATTATATGGAAAAGAATTTCCTTATAACTTACACTCTTCTAATTACTTACTACGCACACCACATTATCTCATTACCCTTTTCAATTTTAGTCGCCACCGCCAACCATTGACGATTGTTTTTCAATGACCACCGACGATCATTTTTTGATGACTTTTCGACGATCTCCGATGACCCTCCGATGACTTTTTTGGCAACCCATGGATTAATAAATTTTATTGTTCGCTCCAACACCCGTTACACAAAACAAATAAACTACTTCACTATTAGTTATATTCAAACTGAAATATGTGTCTGTTCTCTCAAGTATCAGCTATACATAACATATAAATTTTACTATTAGTTATATTTGAATAGTGAAATTTATATCTGTTAATGAAATCAAACTATATTTACTGTCCTTACCTTATTCGCCATCACAATTACATAAAATAGTAAATATTTACTTTTAATTCTATTCAAACAGTTAAAATCATCTTTGACACAAGGGTTGCGAAAAAGTCACCCGAGATGGTTGCATGAAATGGTCATCGGTGATTGACGGAATTTGTCATTGGTGGTGGCTGGAGGTGCTATAGAGGTGTTGAGGTAGAGAGATGAATATAGAGAATAGTAAGGGTATTTTAGTCCAATTTAAACCAATAAACTTCAAGAGTTAAAATTATTTTTGATGGACCAAATATTGCATTAAGTCTTCGTTATGGACCTTACATCAAATGTTCCTTAAATGTACGATAGAATCACATATCCAACAAGTAAGGTTGTAGTTTTTGTTGTTTGAATACAATAAATGGTGAAAGAATTATATATTCATTAAATAATCAACCCTACAAAATATAAGATATACAATACCTAGTTAGGAGAACGTTGTATTAATAATTTCTTTACTATTAGTATTGTAAATTCTATATTATTAGGGAGGGGGTTTGATGTGACAATTTTAGTGGTTGAGATATTTTTAATCTAATGGGTGAAAAAAAGTCAAAGAAGTGAGAGGAGAGAAAAATGAGTTGACCTTACATTTAATTGAAGTTTCATATATAAGTTTCAAGCTTCTTTCTTTTTTCATAATGTTTTAAAACTAATTATTGGTGTACTATTTTACACAAATAAAAAATATATAAATATTATCACATGAAAATAATTCAAGTTCAAAAAAATTATGACTTTCCAACCATACATGTGGGTGCTGTCAAACACTATGAATATTAATTTTAAGCACTACACACATTACAATAACAATAAAGTAATTAAAATATTTCAAGTATCTACGTACATGAGAGATTGCAAGTTATTTTTACTTATTTTTAGTAAATTTGGAATTTAAAAATTAAAATTAACTTAAAACTAAATAAATTTAATTTATTTTATATTAAAAAGTGATTTTAGACATGGATAATTTGCTAGTATTTATGTCCTAAGATTATGTGTAAAAAATTAAGTGGACTATTGACCCAATACTTAATCTCAAGTCATTAGTAATAGCCGAAATGCGCTCTTATATACCAAGATTATTTTTTATATCCCACTAATGTGGGATAAAGTAATATGATATATTTGTTGAAAGACATCCTCACCGTGTGGCCAGGTTCTTTTCCTATTATAGATATAAATAATAGCTCATTAACTAACATGTACAAGATATATAATTCTAAAATCTATATCCCTTTCTAAAGGCTCTACTACTCTATCTAGTAGCACACCATCGCAAAGTCCTTCATACGACCAATGTTGACTATAATATCATGAAATTATTAAGATTGCCATGTAAAATTATATATCCTCGTTATTAATCCAGTAGTCCTATGGGTTATTAAATCCTTCCAAATTCAAGGAAAATAATTAAAAGTGAAATTTCAAAAACTATTGATTCTTGTCTAATTTAGTTCTACTCCCGCAATTTGAGTTGATATATATATATATATATATATAAAACTGAAAATTAGAAATATGGTATAAAGTTGAATGAAGCTCACCATCTTCAATAGCCTTGCATTTTCTTCCAACAACAGCCCCTCCTAAATTTTAGGGGGAGAGAGAAAAGCATGATATTAATGTCAGATGAATGTGTAAACACTGCAAACCAGAACTAAAACTAGGTATGAGTTCAGCGACTTGGTATACCTTTTCTTTCAATCGATCTATTTGCTCAACGAATAGCTGATCCTGAAATATATGTCATACAAAGTTTGGTCAATTTCAGCTCAACATTTTCTCAAACATTTTGTTGTCAAGAAGTGGCAAGAAAACTGGGAATTAGGACAAATGGATTGTTCCCTAGTCTTCCACTTAAAACATTTCAATATTTTTTTGAATTTCTTTACTTATTCAAGATGATCATGACTAGAGACCAAAAGGCTATCAACAATTCAATTTACAAGAGTATATATCGTGTTTGGGATGGTTAAAACTAATAGCTTATAGATTGTAAATTGTAGCAAAAATTTTGAGTATTTGATAAAAATTGTAACAGTTATAACTTATAACAAAAATAGTGGGTATTTAATAAAGAATATAACTTATAACTAAAATTAGTAGTAAGGAACTAAAAGCTACTACTTGAAGCTTTGCCAAACACCCCAACCATCTATCTACCTTCCTCGCTCTAATGTTTCTTAGGCTTTGCTCCAACTGGCTTTCGGTCTCTCGGATTTCCTCAACCGAACAGTACTCCAGACTTTTCCCCAAGAACTTCCTAAGACATCCCAAGTCAATGTTAAGGAAAAGAACCGTGAATGAAAGAAAAAAAAAAGTTCGGAAAGAGAATTAACAACTAAAAGCCATAAACCATTGAGAAGCTTCAAGAATCTCTATTTTCTTTGCCATGTTTGCTGCTTCATTCTTCAGTTGCTGCATTTGCAGTTAGAAAAATAAGTAAAACTAACACTTCTTTTTTCTTTCTCTGTTGATCAGCAAAAAATGACACGGTTGATCACAATATTTTTCTACCCACATTAATTCAGTACGTTAAATGCAAGGAATTTAGCATAAGAGCAACAGAAACAGTAGGGGAGAATGTGTGCATTAGCATTATAAGATTCAGTTTCCTGTAAATATACACTCACATTCAGCAACTTCCCTGACGCTACATATTATAGCACATTTTTCTTCTGAAATTTTTGAGGGCTAATATCTTATTAGATTGGTGACTTCAACTTACTTGGGTTTGATAGTTTCCATACACATTCTAGCACATGGTGACGTGTTTATGATGGTTTTAATAAATGCTGACCATGGAGATGATCAAGTAACAATAATCATTTGGTTTATTATAGCTACATATCTAAGTATCCAATCATAATAGTCCCTAAATCATATATAAATGGCTCTGAGGATAGGCCTATCAGTCAATATGTATCGAAATTTTGGACACCCGAATCTGTATTAACCAATATATTGGCTGTTACTACTCGATATTGAAAAATACTGTTTGATATCATTGGATACATCAATATATATGGTTTGTATCACTGAACAATAATATGAAGCCTGTTAAAACCCTGAGATAAAGCATGTTCATTTGTATCACACTTTGTTGACCTTGAAGGCCTATTATACTGACACAAAAGTCACAGAAAGCTCATTGGAGGACTTTTGTTTGTCTCCACCAACAATAATTTCAACTTTCCTGTTTTGCAGCAATTAATTAGGTGCCATAATACAATGAATCCAGTTTGAAAGCCATCTTACCATAAATCTGTCACACTGCTCACCTCAACCGATGAACAAGAACACGACCACATCAAGTGCCATATGGCCGTATGCAGGAGTTTTCTATATAAAAGTTACCTACTGTTGTAGGTAATAGAGTTCATCGAAATAAATCCCAAAAAGCAGACGAGTTATCTTAATCTCTTTGGGCCACATGCACGAGATAATCATAGTTTTCATAGTGTTAGCTTTACTCGATCTTTTTATGTGGTTAGCTGTACATGAACCCGATTTTCCGCAAAAGCTTGCTCATCATGAAAGTGGAAGTTCATTGATATAGTAAAACCCTATTGTTTGCTTAACATTGGAGAAGAGAAATCTTCATATATATAAGAAGAGTTTTCTAATGGAATATGGGGAAACCCAAAAATGGGACTCATAGTAAATGTCCAGGAACTTCTCTCATTAGGAACTTTGTGCCATTTGGCCAGGGCACATTACTGAAGAAAATACGCAAATATGTACCATATGTCAATTATTCTTAATATTGTATCATGGAATACTATCATCTCTAACGCTGATCACCACACCTTAAAAGTAGCCATTTAATTTTCACCAAATTTGCAAGTTTATTAATACTATATTATGCTCCTCAAGTTTTTTCACCCTTCTTTTTCTCTTTTATTTTTATGCAAATCTTGCAAAAAAGTTTTGGGTGTTTATATAAGTCCAGCCACATATATGACCGAGCAAAACTAATACATACGAAAACCATAATATTATCTTGTGTATGTTGCTCCAAGAGGCACTCCTCATCATATTGGTCACTTGTCGATGCCAATATTATGAAAAAAGTTGAAATTAAACCTTCTAATTGTCTTCTTTCTCAAGAACAATTTAGAATTCCACATTTAAAGGAAATCTGACCTGCAAGTGGTGTTCTATTTGAGGGTTGTTAGGTTGCACCCCTTTCACATATTCACAATATCGCTCTATTGTCTTTTGCATGCTGAAACATTCAAAAAACAGCAAGTCATCAATGGATGATAAACAAAATCTATATTAACATATACATGATAAACAAGAGGAAACCATATCATTTTATCATTTGGAATTGATTTTCAGGTGACATCAGCGCTGGTTATTTCCTATAGTGATGAAATTCTTTCCCCATCTTTTGTGCAGGATAGAAAACTGTGTTTCCTTATATAAATAAGGTCGTCATGCTAAAATTTGAGAGTGTCAAGAAATGATGACCACGGTGTTTTCAACGAGTTATGGGATTCATGAAGAAAAATGATTGCATTTGGTATCAATTTTGTTTTCTGAGTCTTTTGTCATGATTCCATTATGTAACCTCGCTTGTGTCCGTGCTAGTTTTTTTTTTTTTTGATTGGCAATGAAAGATAAAATTTCATTATATCAAAAATATTACAGATGAAGATGAGAAAGAGCTACATGAGTAGATATGGGTGGATGTATATAGGGAGTTACCCGGAATCCAAAACCACAAAAAAACAAGCAACCTAAATTTGGAAAAGAAAACAACTGATAATTTTGAAAAGTTGAAACATCCATGATGGAGATTACTACAATGTATCTGTTGAAATATTATATTGATTAGAATATTAGATTGATTAGATTGATTTTATTCTGATTTGATTTCCTTTATTATTTATCCATATTCGCCTATAAATAGGCCATTTATTATACAGTTTCAATAGATAGAAAATATAGAGTTATTTTCTCTTCTCAATTTCTTCAACTAAGATCTGTTTATTTTATTTTTATTAAGCTTGACATATTGGAAGCTATAAGTCCTACGAATATTAAAATACTCAAGTTTCTATTTGGACATATTATCCAATATCGATCAAGGGAACAATTGATAATGACGTTTTTTGTTTTTTTCTTTTATTTATCTCAAGAGTGGTTAGTCTCATGTTGGTATTATGATGCTATGGTGTGAATTTCTTTTTATGCTTATATACGCATTTGAGTTCTTTTTGGCTTTCTAATTACCATTCTTTATTCCAGCAAGTTATTGTGTATAGAATTGAATAAATTAATTGATTACATTTTAGTTCTTGAGGTTGATCAAATTTTAATTGGAGAATATATTCATTTGCCAGATGCAGGGTTTTATTCATAGTTGTGAACACATAATAGTTCAATTTTTTGGGATCCTTTTTAATGGGATTGCTTCCTGGTAGGGGAGTTTGGGCTAAGCAGCACTGGACTACCAGTGGCAGGATTCCTTCTCATTGGACTTATTGGCAAGGCAATCCCATGTTTGATTAATATTGAGATGGAAGGATTTAAATTTGGGACTAAATGTAATTTGACAACTAAAAGCCCTTTCAAACATAGAAATTCCCACAAGTAATATATGTATATAATAAGAGAGTTTGAGCTTTTGAAAATACCCTACCTATAATGTAAAAAACACATTTGACTTTAATCGGTGCTTATTAGTTAATAGTTAATTAGTCAAAAGTTTAATTGGTTGGAGGTGGTTGGTGGTGATTGTCGGAGGTGATAAAAGTGTTACAGTGATGGATGAATGTAAGGAGTAGTAGGAGTATTTTAGTACAATTTAATTCAATCAACTTTAAGAGTTATTACTTTTTTATTTTTATAAACCAAATGTTGTATTATATTTTTATTAGGAACTTGGCACCAAAAGGTAAAAAGTTCTAAATATGATACATGAAATGTTAAATATTCTTATAAAATAAATTTGAATAAATAATTTTTTGAATTATATTCATTATTAATTTATTTAAATAAAAAATTATTATCATTCGAACACGACCAGTCTTTTGAATAAAGAAATTCAAGAAGCCATTTGATATCCCAAATTGCTTAAAAAAAGCAAGGAATACTATAAAAAAAACAAGCTAATTTTGTTGCATGCCAAACAACCCAACTTCTTTTAGCCATTTGATCTCTAAATCAAAATTTTCAACAAAAGAATTAAATTATTATCTCAAAACCTATTAAGAACTTCATTTTTTCAATTTTATTAATTAGGTATCTAATTCGATTCCGCTCAATTAAAACTATATCATCAAGCATGGTCACAATATAAACAAAATTAGATAACGTGATAAAACTTGGGTTTCATCTTAATTGTCACGCAAGCTATTTTCATCTATATTTTGACAGTATTTGACTTTGTAAAAAACACATTTGATCCGTAACAACTAAGTTTAACAAACACGTTTTCAAGCATCGAAGCCGCCTAATAGGCGCCCAACCTTGCGCCCAACAACGCAGGTTGGGTGCCAACTCCAATGAAACACAACGATGGCCGTGAACATAGATTTAACAAACACAAAATGTGAACATAACATAAATAATGATCACAATCAGTAATTGTATCTTCAAACACAATTTTTTTTTACAACGTACTTTTATCCATTTTTAGCACCATTGAAATAAACATATAAATATAATAAAATAAATTGTACCTACAATGTCCTAGATGAAATTTCCAACCGAATATTGAGAATTAAACATATGGTCTATCTCAACAACACCAAGGGCGCGCTTACACACTCAATTAGTACATTGTTTCTCTTTAAAAAGTACAATAGCAATTCTTCACGAGTACAAAGCACAAACAATCCCAAATGTTAGTGAATCACGATTACTACAACTAATGAGTGGGATTCCGGACGTTATTATGATCGCGCACGTCTTTTTGCTAAGCCGAGAAACAACTAATGAGTGGGATTCCGGACGTTATTATGATCACGCACGTCTTTTTGCTAAGCCGATAAACAACTAATGAGTGGGATTCCGGACGTTATTATGATCGCGCACGTCTTTTTGCTAAGCCGAGAAACTTTTTATATATTTTCTCTTGGACAATTGCCTTATACTTGTTATGCGTGTGAAGAACAAAATCCACCGCGAGCCAATTCCTTGCAACCTCGGAATCAAACGTCAACTACATACGAAGATGAAAATTAAAAAATAAGTTACAGATCTGACTACTTATGTTAAGTAAATAATTTCAATACTTCAGCACCATTTTGGTACCTTCAGAATGTTCGACTCATCCAGTTGTTGGCACTCATAATATTTTACGACATGCATGCCACAGTCATACCCACATCACATATGAGGAAGCATTAAAAGACAACATTATATGAGAAAATATAGAAGTTGGAATGTAACTAATCCATTCTCTTATTGTGGCACCCATTCGGGCCGATGGATACGAAAGTCGTTTATAGTGGGCACGGCAACCCCGTCACTATAGATGTACTCAGGTAAGACTTAGTCAAAGAAGCGAACATGCACGTAGACAAAAGCATACCAACGAATTAATGTTGGGCATAAATATTGCGACTACTAGACATGGAAATATGGGAGTTCACTAACCAAAGTCTTGACCGACTCTTCTCGTCTGGGATTTCGTATGGCGGAAGGGAATGAATCTAAAATGTAGATAACTTTCTAGCGCATGTAAATGACGGTCATGCACCAGTGTTGTCCGTTGTCATTGATAGGAATCTAGATATGTACGAAATATATAAGAAAGGGAATGCATTGACAAGCAAGTCACAAAGATTAGTGATGCAGAATTGTACCCTTTCACATGCAGCTAGGTGACCCGTATAGCGATGCATTTCAAAATATGACGCCAGAATTAAGTTTGGCCGAGCATTCCTACTCAATATCATTTGCTATGCAAACATGAACTAGGATAATAAGGTTATATACAACATAAATCGGATGACATAAATGGAAACATTCTAGGAAAATTAAGAACCGAACATGCATACCAATACATAAGTAAGCAAAAACCAATTTGTCCATAGTCCATCCGGACTATGCACTCGTTGGAGGGTGATTTTATTGACAGCGACACAAGTTATGATATGAGAATTTGCCAATTAAGTTATGGTAATTGACAAATGAGTGAGGATGAACATAGTAGAACAAAGAATGTAGATACTCACTGCATCACTCAACCATTCCCTTGGCCGTAATGTTAACAAGTCGTGTCGTCTCACGTGGTTAGTGGTGGTTTCAATTAACACCTTCCTACAAAACCCAAAGTAAACAACTCATCAAAAGGAAAAAACAATTTTGAACATAAAGTCAAATTATGTGGGATATAACATTGCCGACAACATCGTATCGAAGATGTATGTTGCGACGTGAGTCTCAAAGGTCGAAAGTGGTAATTCATTTATTGGTTTTTTTGCGGTAGGTTGCTTCACCACCATTGCCGTCTATCTTCATGACAAAAGGGGGGAGTTATATGCGTATAGTAAACAAATGTATATAAATATCTACCCACTATAAATGTATTAATTATTTAAAGTAAAGTGAAGGTTTGTAATTGTTACCTTCGTACTTAATTGTTTATCTAACATTCCCCTGCGCTTTGTTCATTTTTGCTTGCCTACATTACCCTGAAGCACATAAGGACTCTCATCCGACATAGGTATTGTTTGTATTAGAAGTTTACGTTCACTGGGTCTAGTGGCCATTGTCGTAGGAAGCTGGAGAGTAGGCAACACAGAAGATGACTCAATAGACGACTCGATATGGAACGTCATACGAGGAGAGTGCCGTAGGATTTTCATTGGGAAAGTCAGCCCTGTCACTTGGAAGGACAGGGGGCGTGCGTGTATGTATCTTTTACTTCAATTTCACCATTCTTCGTTTCAATGTCTTCGTTCTTTGGCTCAATAGTGTCATATACATAAAGGCTAGGATTGGGCTTGAGCGTGGGGGAGGGGACAACATCCTTAGCGGCCCATCCATACTGTCCTGTTGCACGAGAAGCCACCAATTTATGCTTCAATTGGGTGAGTGCGTCGACGATTGAGGTCGACATCGCACCCATCGAGGCTCTCATGTGATTGGTAAATCCGTGCAAGTCCGTCTTGAGCTTGGACACACGTGCTACCAACCCCACGTCCTCCGCTTCAATTCTTATTTGACTTTCTTTGACATTCGCATCTACTCTTCCTCCATCTTTCCCAATGCTTTTCACACTAAAAGCACCCGACTCAACCTTTATTGCAACCTGTTACAAAATACTAAATGAGTTTAGTAAATAAAACATAAATATTGCTTATGGTAGAGTCCTTTTACGGCTCAATATAATATTTAAGCTAACTTACTTTCTCATTATCTTGAAATCTCAAGCTGTTCAATACTTTCATCCGGGACGAAATCTCATTGTCTCCCCAGTATTGGAGACGAGGTGTAGGCCTCTTCCTCCATGGGGTGGAGAATTGTCTCGCGGCTGTGCAACTCTCAAAGTAAAATAGTTGTACAATTCATATAGTAGTTAGGAGCCATTAGGTTGGTTACTTAAACATGGGATAAGATTTATGGAAGAACGACTGAAGGAGAAAGGAGAAAACGAACAAAAAGGCTAAGAAAGACGTACCATGAGTAATAGAAGACAACCTTTGAGTCCCCGTCGTCCTTTGTCTTTGAACGTGCAAACCCCCTTTATGAGGAAGTCCAACACAAAACGGCTCCAATTATGTCGACTGATAACGGACACCAAGGCGTGTGGATATCTCCGATTCACTCCCAGGTTGAAAGTTGGGCATAAGATGGCCCCCAAGGAGGTACAACACCATCTTCCTACAGAACATGTGGTCAGCAGCCTCCATCGAGCTCAACTCGTCTTTCAACTATTTTAGTGCGATTAAACAGGCCTTACTGATCCCAACCGACATACACAAGTCGTGTATCTCAATATGAACAAATTTGATAGGCACAAGCTCCC
Source organism: Heliamphora exappendiculata (assembly GCA_034768845.1). Classification (NCBI taxonomy): domain Eukaryota; kingdom Viridiplantae; phylum Streptophyta; class Magnoliopsida; order Ericales; family Sarraceniaceae; genus Heliamphora; species Heliamphora exappendiculata. The sequence goes on along the minus strand of JAOTRH010000010.1, from coordinate 5,034,575 downwards.
TATCGCATGGCAACTCAAGAATGTTGTGAACGTCTAAGAGTGTAACCAATATCTGCTTCTCCTGGATGTTCAAGGTCACCGTGGATGGGTGGAACATCTCCACTAACCACTGACAAAATTGTCTTGGCAACTTTGTACATTGTAAGTGGAGTAGGCCGCCAAACCCCATGTCCTTGCATGCTTGGATTTGCGTGGGTCGCAGGCCTTGTAGCATGACGTACACGGAGTTCAAAGTGATCCGTGTAGTAATCATTGCTTAAAAAAAGGCAATGAGAACGTAGGAGATGGGGCCTTGCTTATTTAAGAGTATAATACATATAACAATGCTAAACCGTCTTCATTCCAATTACCTTTGGAGACTTGATCGAAGGAACCTCGGCCTTCTCTACTTCATACCGCTTCGAAGCAGCCTTTGCTATATTCTCACACTTCAGCTTCTCACTTTTTGGAAGCGCCTACCACTTTTTTTCCACTTCTCATTTAAACTATGAAAATTAACCATCATATAACAATAAGCGCACATTAAACGCGTGAAACTAATAAATTTGAGCATCACCATAGAAGCAATGAAGACAATGCCTCAAGGCAAACATCGGTGGATGAATGTTGTGTTCTCTTCTTGTGCTCGTCTTGACTACAACCGTAAATAGTGAGGCATTAATATGACAACAAATAACATGACCTATCTAACATGGAAATAAATTTACAAATCTTACTAATAATAAATCCATGCGTTGCAAGGCCGCTTAGGAATCGTGTGTTCTTCTTCTTTTTTCATATGAACTGTAAAACAAACAACATGTATTCATTGGTAAGTTATTTCAAGAAAAAACAAGCAGGACATAAGTCCTTTTGTGACTCTAAGATTCAGTAGATATAACCCAGGCCTAAAGGCTGTTCTAATTTTTCATTTAAATTCATTTGGTCTTTTCAATAATTATTAATTAGGTCTTATTTTGATATAATTCATGCATTTCATAAAAAAATAAGCTAACAATATAAAAGAGTTAGAGTCTATGCTGCCTTGATAACCCACTTGATTTTATCTAGAATGTTTGATGTGACAAGGTTTAATATGTACTACATGACTAAAAATTATAAAAAAAGTGGAATCATTTTAAGTAAAAAGAAGTACACACTCACTCTTTGCATTATGCAAAATTCATCAAAGAAACACTACCACGTGATATTCCAAAGCTCTACATTGATTTGCAGTAGAACTTGGGAAATAACCTTGACTTGTCTTAAATGTTCTACTGAATCAAATAATCAGCATTCTAGCTTTGCACATGGCACCTTTTAATGGATGCTCACAAAAAAGTAATACCTTTCAATTCCCAAAACAACTCTTTCAGTTGCTATTATGTGTTGGATATAATTATAAGTGTGTTTAAATTTGAAGAATCAATCTTCTTCAAAGAAAGACACTTCAAGAAATAAGGTAAGCCTCCCCTTCAGCATTCTCTGCTTTTCTTTCTCTTTCTCTTTCTCTTAGTGAGGAAAAGAACAACATTATAATTGTGCTAAAACTAGCTTTTTACGAGTTGTAACTCTATAATGTCTCTATCATGAGCTTCTCTAAGCAAAGCTAAAAGTGAAAAAGAAAAAAAAAAGAAGGAAAGAATGTTTTGAGGCACATGAAATTAAAAAATAGTAGTTTCATAAATGAATGTACCGTGGGTTTTTCTTGAGCATCACCATATTAGTGTAAAAAGCCAACAGGGTAATTGGGAGGTTTACTCTTCAGCTTTTTCAACCAATGAGTGAAGAGAGGAATTAAGATTCAAAATAAAACTTCCAATGATAACATATTCATGTTCAACAAAAATGAACTGGTGGTGTTGGATAGAGTGAGATTTTGCTCATCCATGTATTCTTTTTGAGATTTCGTTCAATTATTGGTAATTTACCTGGTTTAAGTGAACCTGCGGGTTCTACTTAGACCTGATACAATTTGAATGCTGCCTTGTTTGTCTCCTTCTCTCTCTCTCTTCTTTTTCACTCTTTTTTTTTATTTTTTGGTTTTTGCTTCCTTCAAGTCTTTGAATGATTCGACAACAATGACTTATTTCGTTGTTTCCTAGTTTTTTCTTTATTATTTTAGTTTTTTCTTTACCTCTTTACTCAATTTTTGTTTTTTCTTTACCTTTTTTCTCCATCCCTTTTCTAGTTATTTTTTAAAGCGACCACTGGTTTTTTCTATACCTTTTTTCTGGAGGTTGTTTGTGAATGTTCTATTTATGAACATGGAGTAAGCATAGAAATAAAAATATATTTTTTGTTGTATCCCCGCAGTGTCCATGTCCTAATTTTTTTGAAATTGTCGTGTCCCACGTCCGTGTTTGTATCTGTGTCATTCATTTAAATTGATAAAATGAATGAGAGTTGCTCTGATACCAAGTTAGATTTCAATATGTGCTTCATAAGGTTGCCCTCAATTTTGGCAGATCCCTCATTAGCCGTTTACTTATTCTTCTTTCCATTCTTTCTCATTCATTTTATTTCTTACTTGAAATCTAACTTGGTATCAGAGCAACTCTCAAATTTGTTATCATTTTCTCTTTCACTTTCGCTGTTCATCTGATCTATTAAAAATATCCCAATATGATAGACTAGGGTAGCAAAGTTCATCATATTTTTTCAATTATTTTTGTGTGTGATTTGTTGTGGTTTTTCTTTTCTTTTTTTTCTTTCTTATTTTTGGTTTTTTTTTTGCACCTAGTTTTCACGATCTAATATAGCAACACCAGATCTTTTTCAATGCTTTCTTGAGTCACTCTAATGGGGTGACTAAGCTTTCTTGATGGTTCCCTAGCAATTTTTTGAGAGTTAACGCATTTTGTGGCTTCTCAAGAATTTGGTGGTAGAGTTTTCTTGGTAGCTTCAGTTTTTTGTTGTCGTTTCTCTCTCTCAATGTGGCATCCATCATGTCGTTTCTTTGCAGCTTCTTGCATTGTGGTCGTTGATTCTGATTTTTTTGTGAGTGATCTCTACCAATTTCTACGTTTCGAGATAATAGACACTGGTCAACCATTCGGTAGCAATGCTCTAATTATAGGACCACTATCCATAATTTGTCCTAAACAAATATGTATCTGTATTGATATTTGTGTCAACATGCTCTAATTATAGAACAAAGAAAAGATAGAAAAGGGAGAGAATTCTAAAATACCTGATTCTTCCATTACTGGATTCATTTGAGGAAACAAGAAGAGAAATGAAATGATTAGGAAGGGTGGAACAATATGCCTACATATGTTCACACGGACTAGTTTGAAAGAGTGGTGATTTGGAGTGACTCAAAGAGTGACATAATATGTAACATTCAAATGTAAAATTCTAGTAAAAAGGACATGCATGAGAAATTTTCTTTCATTTCCTTTCTCTCCACTAAGCTCTATAATCAATTGACGAAATTATCTAGCCTTCTATACTCTTCCATTCTCTAATCATCTTCATTTCCAATCTCATTTGCATTTCAGGAACTAAATATCATACAAATACTTTATGACGAGACAAGGTAACAAAATCTTACAACACAACCAAATATCAAAGTAACTTATGACATTCAACCAGCCAAGACATGCCAAAGGGAACCATTATGATAGTTGCATAGGATTCAGTTGTAGCATATATCAACAAAGGCTTGGACTTAATTGTCATAACTTCTATATATTTCCCTTTTGTTCCCAAGTGAATAGATGTTGTCAGGCAATTGTTTTGGACAAAACACATGTGATACTTCACATCCGATGACTTAACCTCGAAGATAATAGGAAAATTGAGAGTTTACATCTTCAACGGTTCCAAAATACAATTATCTTAGAAATTGTTTGGGCCTAGAGCAGCAAAAGAAAAAGGTTACATTGTACTTAGGGAATAGTGATTGTTGGCTAGATGAAAAGGGTAAAGGTTTCATTGGACCATAGGTGGATACTGACTTCATAGTTATCATTACACCGCATGCATAACAACTTATGATGTAGGACAGTAATAGGAAACCTCGAACAATGCAGCCTATGATTAGTTTTATGGAATGCTAGTTCAATGAATTTAAATATCTTACCAATTAAATTAGGTAATCATTTGTGTCAGATATCAATTTTATTTATTTTATTTTATACATATGAATTGTTTGACTTCATCTTTATTAGTTTATGTTGAATTTCACGATTCTCAATTCAATTCACAATTCACAAAATAAGGATTTTGATTCACAACTCGATTAACAATTTGACAACTATGAAAGGCACCATAAATCCCTAACAATATAACATGACTCATAAGGCAACCCATGATCCCATATTCCAACCCATTGCTGAAAAATTACCAACTGACAAAAACTTAAGAATAAAATGTAAGATAACAATGCTCCTCTTGACTAATCTTAAAAATAAAAATAAAAAAATAAGAAATACTTAAATTCAAACAAGATAACATTAAGCAAAGTCCTAAGAGCTACTATTTGAAATTCCATGTGTTTCATAGCATCATTTGCATCATTAAAAAGGCTATATATTTAAATTGGCAATGTAAACACCTTCAAATAATTTAAAAGGATGCAAACCCTCCTTTAATGCCTTGTGATTATAATTTGGGGATTATGATTGTAGCCCATAATGAAGTCTTGTTTCTTTTTCCTTCTATTTTTGTGTCTTTCTAACCAACTATCCCTTTTATCTATTGCAGGATTCCTCCCATTTTTATCAAGCATTCATACTTCTTGATTTAATTTGCAACATTATCAGAAAGAATGCATAATTTAATCTACCACTACGTTAAATATATCAAAATTAAGAATGAAAAAAATTCAGAGGAGGAGAGCCCTAGAAAGAAAAATCGATACCAAAACTTTGATTTTACTAGAGCAACTAAATACTAAAATAATACCTTCAATTTGGGGGATATAAATTTATAAACTTCGGATGGAAAGAAAAGGCAAACATAAACAGAATGAAAGAAATCAAAGCTAACAAAAAAGAAAAGAAAAGAGAAAATGTGTAAAACAATGTAATCTAACACAACAAAGATGGATTTTTGTTTAAGTGGAATAAAAAAGACATAATAAGACAAACATCAACCTTACGAAATCATCACCAATCTTCGGAGTAATGCTAATGCTTCTTCTTCTTATTGTACGAGTTTTTGACATTGACGCTCCTTTTGACCTGTAGCGACATTGGAATAAGAAATTAATATTTGATATATATACTTTTTTCTTTCAAGAATAACTTTCTCTATAGTTTCTCTATACTTTTTTCATTCCTCATATTTTGTGTTGGATTTTCATCATAATCAAGTCCAAAAACATCAATATGGAGCAACCAATGCTACGGTCTTAACTGAAGATATTGCGCGCCATAACAGCAGTAATGGTAGCAAGACAGAGGAATGTAAACACATTTTTATATTGTTTTTATAAATGTACTAAAGACTAAAAATAAAAGAAGTTAATTCAATCAACAAATCACGTATACTGTTTTTGAGAGATATTACAATTTAATGTAGTGCATAATATAGAAAGGTAGGCTGATTAATACAAATTTAACACTTTTACTAGCAAGTAGATAGAGGTTACTCTTCAGAAATCTAACTTCAATCAACCGAGAAAAAGTAATTTTTTTTTCTTAATTTAGAGTAAAGAAAAGAAAGAAAAGGAAAAAGAAACTTCCATTTAGTTTAGAAGTTCTACATATAACCAATGATTTTTTCTTTTTTTATTAAAGATATGATTACATATATCACGATTTCTCACTGCTTCAAAGGCTAAGATTTTCATTTCAACAAAAGAAATCGAGAAAAAGATTTAAGCCATTTCTTTTTCATTTGCCAATTGACATGTGCCGTTATGCAGCTTACACTTACGCTTCCATAATGGCCACACCTGTTATTTTGTGAAATGTCCTAACGCCTAATAAAAAATCATCCTGTTTAAGATTTGAATGGGATGAAACCATTACATAATTGCATTAAATAACATTTTGATTGGCTTTTTAAAGCATAAGGCAACACAAGAATTCGACCAAATACTTCAAAATTACAGATGTTTGGGCACCAATTAAACCATTACATAAGTGCCATTACATAACATTTTGACTGATTTTGAAAGCAATGGATAACGCAATAAATCAACTAAATATTTTAAAATTACAGATGTTCGAGTTCCGAGGAAAATTAACATCAACATTTCACGGATTGATGAATAGGAGCTTTAAGGTTACCACTTTATATCCCTCAATATATTCTATAATATATAGAATTTGATTTAGTATGGGTATGCAAAGTGATGCCGAACGACCGACAAGATGAGAACAAATAAAGGAAAAAATCCAAATAAAAGAAATAAATGAAAAGCAAGATCACATTCAGAAAAAATAGAAATGCTACCAACCAACATTAAGCGCCTATTTAGTAACGTTTACAGTTTTCTGTTTTTATTTACAAAAAATAAAAAATATGTTTTTGTTTATGTTTATAAAAAAATAAAAACAAAAACATGTTTGGTAACATAAATGTTTGAAAAGTAGTAGTTGAAGGTTACGGGTGAATCAAATCAAATTTTGTTTACAAAACAAGTGAAAACACATTTTTTCTGTTTATTAAAATTTTATAAATTTTGAAAACTGTTTACAGTTTTTTAAAAACAAAAATAATTTACCAAACATGTTTTCGTTTATAGTTTACGAAAAAAACAAAAACAAAAACAGAAAATAGAAAACATAAATGTTACCAAACGGCACCTAAGACTCAATTCATTCAAATCTTAACATTTGTTCCCAACATAGGACATCTAAATGCAATGCCATAGCGAGCATGCATTAAAACCACCCGAGCATTCGTCATATAATTAAGCTCATGTGTCTGGAGAACACAGTTTATGCACTTGTTCACATTAATAAATTACTGTGTTATTATTGTTGTATTTTATTTTGGCTACTCTTTGTTTTGAAATTGAGATGATTTAACCACTCTCACTTATTATTTGCTTGCAGGAAGTAATACACATAATAGGATAGTAACTTATTATCCTTAGTTGTTTGTGTGTTCGCGTGCGCGTGCGCGTGTGCGCGTGTATGTGTAAGATAAATGGATAATAGGCGCAGTTGTAGGCAGCTATTTGTTGCTACCTAAGGCCAACCATCAAACCCACATTATGTACTTCTTTAGTTATATCTACTATTTTTGTTTATTTACTTCTTAAATTTCTTTTTTTCCTTTTTCTCTCTCTTTAGTGATGTAAAGAATGAAAATCTAATATTTTCCTATAATAAATGTTAACAATCTTTCAACAAACCTAGCTTCTTCCGTTTCATGGGACCAAGGAGTAACACAAGAATATTTACCCATTGTCCATCAATTATGCATTTTGGACCAATTTATTACTAAAAAATCTTTTCCGATTTTTGAATTGTCGAAGCAAGAACTTTATGTAAAAGTCAAAACTCAAAAAGAATACATCAAATCAAAACAAACCAAACTAAGCCTTTGTCGAAACTCCAAAAGAATAATTCGCAATATTTTTTTGTGGAAGATCAAAATGTTTTGGTTTCGTTTTTTTATCTCATTAACCTAGACCTAATATATTGGAAACATACATCTCAACCTACCATCCATTTTTAATAATCAACCTATAGCAAGAAAAATTATCAATTCTAATAATCGAATTATCTCATGGTCAACACGTATTCTTATATACAAAATGACAAAGCGAGGTAAATATATTATGCAATACATAAATTACAAGAAAAGTGCTTAAATAAAAAATTTATCGACTCCAATTAACTCAAGAGCTTAAATAAACTTAAAAGAGGACAATATAGCCATTCTATTTAATAATTATGTCCAAGTCAAGAAATCATAAAAGATAAAAACATTAATAAAACTTAATACAATTATATATATATATATATATGTATATCATGAGATAACTAACATTACAAATCTTATGATACCCTCAGTTAATAAAAGTGTCCTCAAAAAAGAGAAAGAGAGTAAGAGAAAGAGACATACCTTGTCAAAAAGAAGTTCACAACGAAAGAGCTTAGCAGCGCATGATAAATGCACGGCCACAAATACAATCTGGCGAGAGAGAACACGAGACCCGAACGCGAGAGAGGGAGGCAGAGAGAAAGAGAGAGAGAACCAACGCGGGAGAGGGATGAGTGGAACCGCCAAACGCGCGCTCAACAGGGTTGCTCGCAAACGGAAACTGATGGTTTCAAAATTCACGGCCGTGATGAGATCAAGAGGAAAATGAACAAGCTACAATTGGTTTTAAACTTTCAACGGCTGAGATTTGATTTAAAAATCCAACGGCTCATAACAGTTGGGGTATGCGAGCAAGACCCAAAAAGAAACACCCACCTCTCTCTCTCTCTCTCTCTCTCGCTGTATGACCGATCGAGTCCTCGCCGTTGTCTTCAAGATCAGCTACTCGACTGAGGCGATTCGTTGGCACCCTCCGTTTCTCTCTCTACAAAATCACCAGCTTTCTCTCTCTACTCTACCCAGCCCTCGACCACCTCCTCTTCAGAACCCTAGATTTCCTCTCCATGGACACTCTCCTCTTCTCTGCCGAAGAGGACGACTTCTTCTTCGACCGCGACCGGAGCCCCTTCTCCCAGACGCCGACCTCCGACCTCGACAACGACGGCGAACAGCTCTACTTCGTTCCCTACAGGTACCGATATCTCTCCACTACATGTTCTTGAAAACAAAACAAAAAAAAAATTCCAATATCCATTTTTTATTCGTTTAAAACTGTGGGTTTATGGTAGGCTCTACAGTTTGGACCAAACCAATAAGAGAGTGAGTTTTGCAAACAATTACCTATTTTTTCATTGTTTTAAATTGTGGGCTCCACGCTAGATTTTGGTAGTCTCCACAGTTTGAACTAATCAAAGAGTGATGTGGGTGGGCAATACTTATTTTTCCGTTAGTCATTTTCACTGTCAAATATATAGTAGGCTCTACGGTTTAGATCAATGAGAGAATGGGTAACAAAACAACACTCATTGTTCTTTGTTTGGGTTAGTCAGGTGGCATCGATTGGCCCTCAAAATGACATCGTTTTTTTTGGGTAACTGGGTGTGGATTGGCATGCGTTGGATTTGCAGGTGGTGGAGTGAGGTGCGAGACTCGTTATTTGGGGACACGAACGAGGTGAAGGCCGTTTTGTACGCTGCGGAACCGTCTAGCACACGATTGGGGCCAATGGGGTTTGGGGGGTATGACTCAAAATCAGAAATTGTTCTCAATATGAGGAATGTGGATGGTTCCCAGAAAAGAAACTGTGCAGAAGAAGGTGATTATGCACTGATTGCCGAATGGATGTTCTTGCGGGCTCTTAAATGGTGAGGGACATTAATTGAATCACTCTTGTCTGCAAAATTGTACACATGTGTCTTATATTCATCTTGATGTAATATTTTGTTTGAAAAGAAAAATATCACATGGCTTATGAAGAGGGTGTTTGATGTAGTTGAACTTTTGAATTTATAGTTTATTATTGGAAAAATATGATTACGGCGTTAAACAGAGTTTGTTTAAGTTTTAAACTTGTAACTTCAAGTAGCAAAACTTGTGCTTGTTGATTTAGAACCAGAAGCTAAGAGCAAGAAATTATAAACATAAATTGTTTGCATATTCTTAACTTTTTACTAAACTATTAAGCTAGAAGGTAAAACTTAAGCAAAGACAAACACCCTCGAAATCATTTTTCTCTTAGAGGAATTAACCTTTTCTGAATTACCCGTGCTTTTTTGGCCACAATAGTTTACACCAGGGCTGCAAATGAACTGGGCCGAGCTGAGTGTTGCCATGTTTGACCTCGGCTCCTTGAGTTATCGAGCTCAAATTCGTACTCTAGCTTGGCTCTGAGTGCACTGAAACAAGCTTGAGCTCAACTTGTTACACATAACAGTGGGACTTGAGCTCAGCTCGAGGTTTGATCCGATTGAATGCAAGTCAAACAACTGCTTTGATGTACCTGACTGCCGTAGACTACAAATTATAACTGCTATTTGCTATTGTTCTCTTTCACTGCCAACAGAGAGTACCAAATAACACAACTGCTTTCATTTGTTGCACTATTCTTACAATTGTTGCTTTGAGGATCTGAGTCATCTGACAAATACACAACAAACAAAAGAATAATATCGAAATTCACAAACCCCATTAAAAGTTGAAGAAACCGGAACCTCTCCACCCACCGTATATTTATAAACAGAGGAGGAAGGATGGACGAGATGGAGTCTACTGTTTGTGATATCCTTCCAAAGGGCTTGAAGATAGCATCAGCTTTTATTGGAAACTCCACTTTCAGTTCAGGATATGTTAGAAAGGGTGAGCGATCAGTTCACAGCCATCTTCTGCTTGAAGGCTTTCTTGCACTGGTACACAAAAGGATTAGACAGTATGGAGTTTGCTAAGGCAGAGAGCAGTATGAATGAGTTGCGCTTCATTTGGTAAATGGCTTGAAAGCCAGTTTTTGTGCCTTTTTTGGCTAAAAAAATAAATACATGTGCAGTGGGTTGGCTGGACAAAAACTATCCGAGAAGCCAACTTTTTATCTTATTTTTGTTTGTATGGATCCGAATACGAGTACTAAAAAATGAAATTGGCCTATTTAAATATTAGGAGCCAATTGGAAATTTGTAATGCCTATAAATGATGTGCAAAGTCATAAATGAAACAAAAAACTAAAAAGCTTGTTGCTTCTTGAGAACTAGAGTCTCACATCGAGAATGAAATAAAAAGGTACTAAAAAAGTGACTTAAAAGCTAGTAAGTCAAATGAACTAACCTTTTTTCTTTTGCTTTTTTGGCTAGAAAGCAAAACAACAAAAAAGCCAAATTCCTAAACAATGGCCGCCCAAATCCACACCCACCCCAAAAAATGACACCAAAACATTACCAAACAATATATAGATTATAGAGATCCAAATCAATAAATCCCCAAAACTTAGAGTTCCAAAACAACGAGAGAGCATACATAGGAAAGTTACAACATGTTTACAAAGCGTGCGTCGGCTTCATTCACATGAAGTGGGGTGTTAGTATAGATGGTTAAGCCCTATTTGCGAGCTTACTCTAGTTAAGGTTAGGTCCATAGTTGTCAATACCATACTGTACCGGCCGGTACATATCGGTTTGGAATAATATCGGTACGCTAATTACTTAGTTATGTATCAGCCAAAATATCAATCCGTACTGGCCGTATCGGCCAATACCTGTCTATACCGGCTTATATCGGGTAATATCGGATACGTACTAGTCCATAATTAATTTTTTTTTAAAAAATAAATATTCCTTATCGTTTTACTTTTATTTTTGTTTTTTATTTTTATGCTTCAATTCAAGTATCAAATATAGCATCAAGTGAGAGTTTTAAAACTAATCAATGTTAAATTATTATTAAAAAGTTTACATATTAAATTTTATTGTTTTCAAATTAGCTATCTTACTATAAACAATGAGATTAAAGTTTAAATTCGACTAATTAATTAAAATATTATTTTAAATAAATAATTATGTTATACTAAATTATTTATTATTGAGTAATATTTTCTAAAAATATACATATAATATTTTATTGCTATAAATTCGAAACGGTACCCAGTATTTAACCGGTACCGGTACGTACCATACCAATTAAAAATCCGGTGCAATGTTCGGTACGGTATTCAGAATTATGGTTAAGTCTACTTGAAATTGCTCATTTATTTACTTAACATTGAGCTTGAATGAGCTTTTAAAAACCCAGGCTTGAGCAGTTCATAAATAACTTGGTTCGTTTTCACTCTAGTTTACTCAACCTACCTTTAGAATGACATAGGCCATTGACAACTGAATGAAGTGAAGAAGAACAAGAAAGAAAGAAAAATGGTGAAACTTAAAAAGTTGAATTGTTTGGAATAATGTGATTTTTTGGCTTTTAAACTTGTTTGAGACGTGAATAGACTTTTTTGTTATGTTATTTTTTTTCTTTTTGATTTTTGTTAAAACGTCTAATTTTTTCTCACCTTTTTTTTGGCTTTTAAGCTTGTTTGAGATGCCAATAGATTTTTTGTTTTTTTTGGGGAAGGGAGTGGACTTTTAGTTGTGGAGGGCATTATTGACTATTGTCATTTCATGTCATGCCTTTTAAGTTTGTTTTGGATGGATATAGGCTTTTTAATCTTAAAAATGAAGGAAAAAAATCAAATTAACTTTGTGCTTATACCAAAGAACCCGACTTAATTGTGAACTTTTTGTTAGGTGTGTGGAGCCTGGTTATCTTGGGGTGCTAGAAGCATCGTGGATTAAAGTGGATTTTTTAAAAACTTAGTCCATGGAGCGGAGGTGAGGGCCGTGAGGCCCGATTTTGGTGTGAGTCTTTATATATGTTGATTCAGTTAGGGTTTGTATTATTGTAACTTGTACCGCCTCTTATCATAGTGAAAGTCGCCGTGACTTTGTAGACGCAGCCCTAGTTTCGAGTGAACCACATAAATCGTATTTTCGTGTGTGTGATTGCTTGATTATTCTTGGTTGTTTTTCGGTTTCTGTTATAACACTTTTTAGTAGAAAGCCAAGGAGAGTAGAGAGCCCTTACGAGGCCTCAGTCTCAACATGCAAACATTTACTATTGTAACATAATTTGTTGTTGTTGTTATTGTGGATGGTTTTCTACCTTTTGGTAGCATTTGTATGGGCAAAAAACTGTACCCTACTTGGTGACTGTGCTGAAAATCCAACAAATAAGACCGAGGAAGCACATGCGAACCAAGATTCATACAAAACAGAACATTTTTAGTGCTACCTGATTGGTGGTGGTTGGCCGGGGCACGCTGATGCTGAAGTGAACCACAATCGTGAAGATGGAGAGTGTAGTATTAGCGCAAGTGTATGACTGCATACCTTTAACCATGGGCTTATGTGTAGATTTATAGAGTGAAGTGCATTGTCTTCAAATAATTCAAATCTTGCAGTGGAATATTACTTTGAGATAAGTTTTTCCCTAACACAACTTATTGTTTAGGGAGCTTGCATAATGATAATATCCTCGTCTTCTTAATGAGGTTGTTTAGTCAATGGAAACTTCCCCTTTATTTTATTATATAGCTGTAGCCATAGTATGCGTTTTCTGGCTTTTCTGTGGTTATCCAACGGGAAAAATAAGTTTAAGACAGAAGTATAAGGTTGTTAGAAGAGGTCTTCATGCTATCAGACTTGTATGTCTGACCTATAAGCAAATGGCCCAGGCAAGCTTTAAAAATTATTCGCATGATCTGAAGGGTGAGATTTTAGTTTGTTGTGTTTTTTTTTCTTTTTTGTGGATGGGGGACAATGGGTTGTGGGTGGGCTGCATATATAAAAGAACCCTTCAAAGTTCTGTATTTAGAAATATGATAATTTTTTTTGGTTGCAGTATGAAGCCATTATCGAAGTATAAATGATGGCATCCTTGACCATCACGTTCCCATCCTCTTTCAGCAGTAGGACTAGTAAGGAATTTACCCTAGTGTCATGCCAACATCTTTGTGTGAATTACTGACCACTTTCTTGTTGTCGATCCACATTTGAATGGAACATTAACCTTTCGAAACCTATTTTTGTCATGAGGAATCTGCTTCACTAGATTTTCCTGGAAGTTTGTACCACATTATTAATCACCAAAGTCAGATTTAGTAGACAATAGCCGCTTTGAATTACCCACATAACATGGCCCTTAAAAAAGCCAAAGGTTGATGTTGCTTTCAAAATTTGGGAAAAACCTACAAACGCTTAGAAACTAGGAAGACCTTGCACGCATTCAAAAACTATAATCACACTCCGTTATAGATGCTTTTTTTACTATAGAGTGTTTAAGCCAGAGGTTTAGCGAAACATAACACCTTTCCATCCACCTACTTAACACTACCATAGTAAAGAAGGTTGTCCTTTCTTTCTCTTGTTCACTACCCGCAACTACCATGTCTTTCTTCCTTTTTTTTTTTGAAAAGGATTGAAACTCTAAATTCAAAAAAAGAAGACGACAAAGAAATACTTGCTCTGTTGAAATCGAGTCCCATTCTGTGGTTATGCTTGTATGATTCTATTGTTTTCTGAACCTTGCAAGTCTAAATTTCTTCATTTGTCTTTCGCTTCTTGGTACTCGTTGCTTGCTGTTAAGACCTCGCTACTTGAGATTGCAAGAGTTTGGGTGGGGGTGCTTTCTCTCCAATGAAGCGATCCCCCACCTTGCAACTGAGATAATATGTCCAAGGAGGGCCAAGTTGGGTTGGGGCAGCTGAAGGATAGGGAAGGGGAATGAGTTGCTAAGGTTTCGCCGAGAAGACCGAAGCCTGAAACACATAATTTTTGGTCGACTTGCGCTTATAGTTTCGTGCTTTGTGTTCGATTGACACAATTCTTATTCGGATTATGAGTTCTGACCGTGCGAACAAGATCCGATTGCGAAGTTGCACATGAGAGTAAATTTTTGCAAACACTAGCAAACAACACCCAATTGCGAAAATGCGCACACAAGCTTGTTTTAACCAATTCAATAACTTGCTCTATAGGGTCATGACTTGCTCCATCCAAGGCTTGCAAACGAAGACAAATGTTTTGAGAATACGAGTAGATGACACCTAACTGCGAAGATACGCACGTGTACACTATTTTACCAATGTAATGATCTGCACTTCTAGCTTCATGTTCGGGTATCCGATTAATGCGATTCTAATTACGATGACGAGTTCTATGCGAAGCCAAGATGAGGGTTTTGAGAACACAAGTAAATAACAGCCGGTTGTGAAAATGCGCACGCACACTCTATTTTGCCAATTCAATGAATTGCATTTGCAATTTTGTGATGGAGCATCCAATTAACGGGATTCTTGTTTTGATGGCGAGTTATATGCAATTATTTAATGGCTTATAAAAAATGACGAAGTAGCTAATTAGTACATGGATGGGTATTTAAGTTTGGGCAAATTACACTTTTCACCGTCTCACTTTCACCCAAATCTCAATTTGGTCCCTTGTCTTTCATTTACAACAATGCTGACCTCATACTTTAAAGCTAATTTCAATGTGGTCCTTTTGTTAGCTCATGTTATGAACATTACCTACTACTAAATTTATTGTCCATATTGTCCTTAATATCGGTGACTCATGTTATGAACATTACCTTTACTTGGTTTTTTTTTTTTGGTAAATTTTAAATTAAGCGCTAAACCATTATAGTATTAAATTGCAACCGTTGATTTATTAAAGAAAATAGTTGATAAAATTTAAAAATCTTAAGATAAATTTTGATTATTTAAATGGTTAGTACTTAGACAAACACACTTAATTGTAAGCAAATACTTATGTTATAAGTGCTTACTGCTTAATTGCATTATCAAGTGGATTGTTACTTTTTTTTTTTAAAATTCGTCATTATATTTTCCATCATCGCTATTTTTAGAACTTGTTACTTGTACTAATTATTTTAATTTTTTACTGAGCAGCAAACTTATTCCATATAATCTGACAGCAATTATCAATGAGGTTTAATATTAAAATATGATTGAAAATTCAGTGGCATGCTACAGTTGCAATTAAAGTTATGGCCCAAAGTCAAATTTGGGTGAAACATTGAGGGGAAAAAAGTTTTACATAAATTAAGAGCTCATTTCTCTAATAACGTTTTAGGCTTATTGGCTTTTGAAGCTCCAAAGCATTAAAAGCCACAATTGTTTGGCTCTAGGCTTATAGGCCTGTAAAATGCCAAAAAAAAAAAAAAGACTTCCTGTCTTGTCAATCCAAAATAACTAAAAAAACCATTCAGAAAGCTTAGCAAACCAAACACAATAGGCCTTTTACTTTTTGACCTCTTAACTGATAAACCCCAAAAGGAGAAAACTCACTTTTAAGCATTGAGCCAGACACCCACTGAGGGAATGATGGTCAGTACATTAATTAAAAGGTCAAGTGGCTGTCATGTGCCTAATTTTTGTCTAGTCTAACAACAGTTATTGATGGAAGGGCCACATTGAAATTTGAAAATTTGTTGCAATTGAAATATGATTGACCAATGCAGAATTTGGGCAAAAGAGTTTGCCCTTAATTTTTTGTTAGATTGTTGACCGTTAACTTATCTAAAAGCTTAAGCTGTTAAAAGGTGGGGTAATTGTTTATTTATATTCTTTGCACGTCCCCTCTTGTGTGGTCAGGTTTTCTTCCATAAGGGGGCTAAACACATGCATGTATTTTAATTATCTGATTGCCGGTTTGGTTTAAACAAAAGATATATTGCCTTTCCTGATATATTGAATTGTTAACCACCAACTTGTCTAAAAGTTTAAGCTATTAGAGAGAGGTGTAACTTCATAATTTATATTATCAACATTTTTCTTAAATTTAAAAGTACATGTATTGACATTAAAGTTTTCCAAAATTTAAGTCTTGATCTGAATATATAATGCATCATTGTTTTGGTTGAATATTTGAGCTAGTGGTTATATGATATGCCTGACCTCTTTTATTTATTATGTACTATTTATTTTTGTTCTTCCTGGTAGGCAGAGCGATGCAAAGGAAGTTGGAGGCTTTTTAGTTGCCGAAGATAACATGCAGGATCTGTTCTCTTTACAGATCAGGCTTATGATTTTGTGGGAAACAAATTCATTGGTTGTAAAGATTAGTTTGAAGGTCTGATAATAACTTGCTCAATCTTGATTTGGATGCTAACTCAATTTAGTTCTTGATCTATTTAGTTGTTTACAAATTTTGCAGCTTACTTCCCACAATAAATCAATTATTTTCTTAATTCTACTTCTCACACTTGCTGGACTTCTAAACAAGGTTAAATAATAAACAGGCACACTAGACAAAGCTGATTGAACCGAAGTAAACCTTCCCTCTTTAGATATACCATCCAAACTCTTGCCAATCTTTTGTTACACTAGATTCCAAAACTACCAGCTCTTCAATTACCTGCCAAAGGAAGTCCAAATGCCTAAAAGGCAAAGACTCAACAGGAAGTCCAAATGAAGTCCAAATGCCTACTAAAGCCCTCTTATTCATATTCACTCTTAATCTAGAGGCAATTTCCAAAAATTCTCAAAATAGAAAGCAAATTAACAGAATTTTAGGACTCCTCAATGGAATAGAGAAAAATTGCTATCATCTGCACACCGAAGATGAGTCATTAGACACAGAAATTTTCCCTTGCTATAACAAAGTCCTCTGCTAAACCCACCCCTTTACTCCTATGGACTACTCCAAAGCTGTTCTAATTGTTTTGTCTATTCTCATATTTTATTAATCTTTGGAGTTATCCCGTTTTCCCCCTTAGAGGCCTACATATTGGCATATCCCTAGTGAACACAGTTATGGCCTAAAATGAGCCCTAGCTAACAGAGTAACTGTACGCGTGGAATCTTATTCTTGAAATCTATAGATGTTTAAATATTAGAAAATGCGGCATTATATAACTAACAGCTTCTTGAGGTCCCACGTGTGTAAATCTCAAGGATGTATTTAAGCAGGTGGTTGCGTTGCGCCATCATTATCAAGGGTTAAGTATCTTAGGATACATCACCCATGTCAATGATTTAGTAAGGTTCCTAGGAAGTCAACCATTTATCAGTTTTCTGGTGTTATAGCAGATGGTTTTGACATTTTTTAAAGAGTAGAATGTGAGAATTCCATTACCAACTTCTCCTTAATGTGCAGTGCAGATTAAGAGACTGGATCGATTTTTCTTTAGTTATCCAGTTACCCATTTTGCATGGAGCTGGTTGTTTGAACTCATGGGTATGTGGGATACGGATTGATGAAATATATTCAGCTCATAGATACTATGTTCTTCTCTATGGGGATTATATAATGTAATTAGTTAATATGAAAAGCCATTCGGGCTGGGAAAAAAAATATTTAGGAAGTATTGGTTGGTAAGTAATGGAAGTGGGGGGATGCATGGGGGAGGAGGCCACTGAAATTGGGTTTACAAAGTAATGGGTTTACAAATACGTTATGTTTAATTCTCTTGACTGGGTTTACAAAGTAATGGTTGTTAGAAGAAATGGGGAAGAGAAGACCTGATATTCAGGAAATAAAAAGAGAAGAAAAATAGGTACTACCTGGTAACTGTGCCTATTTATATAGAAGGGATCAGATTTTATCCATCTGGATGGCCTACACTATGAAAGAAAATTCAATTGGGTCTGAATAGCATTTGAGCAAGATAAACCAACTGCCCCATGCATGCAGGTTTAGTTTTTGAGCAGCTTGGTTTATGGTTATTTGGGATGAGTTGACACCATGGAAGATGCTAGTTTGGTAATTCTAATTTTACGATGTATTGAGTCAAAATCTACATAGCAATAATAAAGTACTAGGACAACACGAGTGTTATCTGTTACTTCAGGAAATCCATTTACCTGCAAGGAAATTTCTTGAGGTAAGGGTATGCTCTTGCTTGGAAGAGCACTGAATTTGTAAAAAGAAATGTTTACTTTGCCAATATGCTGTGCCTTGGACATTTTCTTCCATAATTAAAAGGGAATGAGGGTACAGTATTGATTCTTGGTGTGTGTTTTGTATTCCAAAATAAAAGACACAAATCTCTAACCCGGAATATTCTCGTGAAATAAGATTCATGCATGCGCAATCTTTTTATTGATCCCTTTTGTGGCGGGTTTTTGTTGTTTCCCTTCTTTTGTGGGAGCATTGTCTCTCATTTTTGCAAGGGTTTTATTTATCCCTTTTTCTCTTGTTGGCATTTCCTTAATGGCCTGTTATAAAATCTTAATTACTTATCATATATATATATATATATTGACAGTCTCCTCAAGCAGAATTTCACAGACAAGGTTGAAATGTTTGTTAACTACTTCAATCGCAAAAAAATGAAAGAAACTCAAGTTTGAGTAGTGAATTTCGTAAAGTTTTGCTTTATTCTCCCATGTTTCTTAACCTTGCGAGTCACATTTTTCACCCCCAGACATCTGTGATGAACAAAAATGGATGTTGTGTAATGTACAGTTTAATTGACAGAGAATGTAGACTTTTAATATTGAATAGGAAGTTATATCTGGCTCTGTGATTTACTTCCCTCCTCTCTCTCTCTCTCTCTCTCTCTCTCTCTCCTTTTTTTGTGATTTTTCAGGACAATGAAATTGCAACTTTCAGGAGAGCCTGTGATATATTTTGTGTTGAATCTGGGCTGGTGAGATAAGTAATTAACTACTGATATCATTAAAATTGGTTCTCTGTTTAGGAAAAACTGACAACTCATTTCACTTATTGGGTAGTTGAGCATTTGGGACTTCTCAGGGAAGATAACCCAGTTCTTCACGCATGGCAGAACTAAGTTCTCTGATGATTCAGAGAAACCAGACGGAGAGGTAACCAGTACATGTATTCGATTTATGCATTCACTTTCTTGTGTTTGAACTTGCACATCTTATAAATTGGCAAATGGTATAAGGTGTTTTTCAATCATGGCAATTTGCTGTTTTATGGGTTTTCACACCCACAACTGGTTCCTATACTACGAAAAAAAGGGTTGACTTTAATGTATGATGGGAGTCTGTGGAAGTTGAACTGAATTGCTTATACTTTTATTATAAAGAAATATCTTTATTCCCTTTATTTTCCTCATGTTGTTTTGTGTGAAATAGTTCTCAATTGTTTGTTGCCGTAATGAACCGAACTAGGATGTTAAAGGACTACAGCTGTCAATCCCCTCCATTCCTTCCTCAAAGGGGGAAGATGGTAGAACAAATTTTAATATAATGTACTCGCTTTTAAGGGATTTTACGTCCTTATATCTCTTAGGAAGTATAGAACATTGGCAGTAGCTATTACTAGAGGCTTTACTGATGTAGGATATTGAAAAACACTTGTTTGCGAGTTTTGAAAGGTAGTGATGAAGGATGACTGCAAAATACTTTAGCATGAGCTTTTTGAGTCTTTGACACAAAGTTGGTGAAGACATTTTCTAAACTCAACGCCTCCTTTTGGACACACACACACACACACACACATATATATATAAAACAAAACATGGGAGAAATAATCAAGGAGCATGATCTTGACTTTTGGATTGATTTCCATTCTGAGATTTTGACTCATGAGGGTTTTGAAGGGATATAAAAATTTGGAGCAACACTCAGTATATAATCTTTAAAAATTTACTAGAGAAGATGGATATAAAAACAGTAATAAAAGGAGAAGTCAGAGGAAAGAATAAGCAGTAACAACTTTTAATTTGAAATTTATAATTGAATGCTCATGTCATTTCAAAGAGAATTAAACCTGTCTTCAGGCAAACACTGTATAGAAACCCTTGAGAAATCCTAATGCTTGAATGAAACTAATCCTAACTCCCTATAGAAAGCTGAAGCAAAATAAGCATGGAGAGACTCAGAATACTTGGTGGTTCATTGCTAATTTAGGATAAGCATTACCTATCTCCATTGCCATGAATATTAATGAATTGAAGCCGTATATGTTGTTTCAATGGTATAAATTGGCTTCTATGAGGTTAAATGTTTCTTGACCTCAGTTTATTCGTCAACAAACTAATTATATTGAGTATCAAACTTTAAACTTGTTATAGCCAAAAAAATAAAAAAAACGTGGTTGATTCCATTATATAGAATACCTAGGTGATCCATAAAACATTTCGCGGGCAATTAATTAAACCATAGTTATCAAAATCTTACCATTCTCGATTGGAGTTACGATTCATGCACAAATCAGTACAAATCTATTTTGGAATGGAATTAATGACGAATCTTATGAACTATGGTTTGACTCAAGATTTGATTCTCAATTTACGATTTATGCAATTCTTAAAACTGCTGGATCTAACTGGTTATAAACCCTTTCACTATTTTTTATTTCGTGAAGCTAAAATACTGTGTTCTCATAAATTTTCTATTGCTATTTTAGTGAGATAAGTGTACTTTAATAAGATATGGGCCAGACTATTAGACTCGATGGTCCCACAACATTCTTTACTGAATAATATGTAGAAGACACTATTCGAAGTGTATTATGTTTAAACTGAAAGGTTCCCTTCCACTTTTTTTATTACTCTCTTTATGATTTTTAAGCCCATTTTTTTAAAATGTCAAAAGAGAATTTATTGTGTTTTATACAAAATCTTGTGGTTGGTGAGATTTGCGTTGGGCCCTCTTCTTTTGTCATGAAGGTAAATATCTTCCCAATTTGATGACATAATCATGTTCTTGTATAAAGGTTGTTGTTTGACATGTGGTAAGTTTGTTTCCCACCCCTAAAAGATGTTAGTTTTTCTTCTTATCTTAAATTTTTAAAGGATCCAAGTTCTAAATTGGGTACTGGGGTTAGGCACCCCCCATATCCTTACCCTTATGACCTTATCATATCCAATGGACATGAGTACACTGGGGTCAATCATCTTAGGTTCATTGCATTTTGTTTATTTTTCTCGTCTTCTTTATGGTTAATTATCTGAACCTAAGATGATTGACTACCTGAACCTAAGATGATTGACAATTTTGGTTGTAGTCAGTTATTGATTCATGAATCAATTTGCCAAATATATAGTCATGTAGAATAACAATCCCCAACAGATTACAAGGGAATTGTTTGGTACAGATGCTGGCCTAAACTGAAATTTGTACCATTATTCCACATGCTTAACAGGGTCTGCTCCTGATACCTTCTCCTATGGAGGAAGATCTTCTCTTTGAGACAATGCATTTTTTTAGACATGGATTTTTTTGAAAGATGATTCTCTTTGTCAACAGCTAATATCTAATAAAAATTCCCTTGGTTTATTGCTCTCTACTTCTTCACTTATCTTAATAGTTGTGAATTGTGATAACTGAGCCAGAATTTCACAGTTGGGTCAAATGAGGTTCAACGTAATCTGTCTTCTTCATTTCAACAGGAAAAAAAAAAATCTATTTTCAACAAATGAGAATTTTCTGAGGACCTCTCAGCTTGACACTGACCTGAGATAGTCCAGCTGGTTGAGCACTCACTTTCAGTTGTCAAAAGATCTTATGCATAAAGCACTCTATTGGAGTTTCATTGTTCTTAATTCTTGATGAGGAATGCGTCTTGTTGGTTTTTGGAAACATCAAATTTTAAATGTTGTGACATTCGGATTTTGGTTTGCTGGTTGATAGTGGGGTTTTCTGGAAACATCAAATTTTGAATGGTTTGACATTTAGATTTTGGTTTTCTGGTTGGTATTGGAGTCTCTCATTTTCTTAAAATTTTGACTATTTGCTCAGAATAGCTTTACAATGCATTGCAAAAGTAATCACCATATTAATTTTAGACGTTTATTATTGGAACATTTGGAACGCAAATTCTCTTCAGGCTTCATTCTTAATTGTCATGCTTTGCTGTTGACTTCTATGTTCTTCTCTTATTGCATTCAACTATTTAGTTAATTCAGTTAATCTCTTGCCATACTTGTGTGCAGATCCATTTGGTGTTGCAAGTCTATGGATCCTCATTTTTTACTGAGGCAAGAGAAGGAAAGAAAGATGAAATGGCAGTAGAACAGTCAATGACTGGAGGTTCTTTCTGCAATGGTTCATTGGATATGAATGGGACCACCGACCATGTTACCTCAAACTTCAGATTTAATAAAGCTTCACCATTTGGTAGCAGAGCTTGTAACTTGGGCTTAACGGGGTTATACAATCTTGGGAATACATGTTTCATGAACAGTGCCATTCAGTGCTTGGTGCATACTCCAAAGCTTGTTGATTATTTTCTTGGAGACTACAGAAAGGATATAAATATTGATAATCCCTTGGGCATGAATGTATGTATGCCTGAAATCTTACGATTATTTATTCCTACTTTTGAAGGAAGTTGTTCTAGCATTTTGCCTTTTCTGTTAGGTTTCTGTTGGGACCTCTTTGACATACGCCATACAGTTTCTTAGAGATCTAGTCTCTCTCTCTCTCTCTCTCTCTCTTAGAGTGCACTTTTTTGGCCAGGGTGAGCTTGCTTTACGATTTGGAGATTTGTTAAGGAAGCTATGGGCTCCAGGAGCAACCCCAGTAGCTCCAAGAGTGTTCAAATCAAAACTTGCTGCTTTCGCACCACAGTTCAGTGGCTATAGCCAGCATGATTCCCAAGTTGATGAAGTTTCCTTGATTTCAGAAGTACAGTCTTAATTGTTGTTCTCTTCTGGAGGCAAAATACTCATTTCGTTGTTTTCAATGTAGGAATTTCTTGCTTTTTTGTTGGATGGGCTTCATGAAGATCTCAATCGTGTGAAATGTAAGCCTTACATAGAAACAAAAGATGCAGAAGGATGTCCTGATGAAGAAGTGGCAGATGAACACTGGCGGAATCATCTAGCTCGCAATAATTCCATCATAGTTGATTTGTGCCAAGTGAGCCTTCCGTAATTTAGACATTCCTTTTCTACCATGAACTGTTGTAAATGTTTTTTTGTTTTATATTGAGATTGGAGCAGTATTTTGATTATTTACTTGGTTTTAAACTTGGTGCTTCAGTAGCATATTCTGTAACTTTGTTTGGTCTTTTTGACTTAGTTGCATCCTCTTTTTCTTTCCAATTTAGGGTCAGTACCGATCCACATTGGTGTGTCCATTTTGCAAGAAATTGTCCATTACGTTTGATCCATTCATGTATCTTTCATTACCACTACCTTCCACAACAATGCGTACAATGACTGTGACAATCCTGAGCACCGATGGGACAACTTTGCCATCTCCTGTTACTGTAACTGTACCAAAGTATGGAAGATGTAGGGATCTTGTGCAGGCCTTAAGCACAGCATGTTCTTTGAGAGATGATGAATTGCTGTTGATTGCTGAGGTATGTTTCATAGCAATGTGTTCAATAATTAGCACATAATGTAGTTGTGAACTCTCATTGTTTCTATACATATATACAAAAAGTACATTGCATCAAGGTCTCACCAAAAAAAGGTGGGGTTTCAAGTACCGTATTGGTGTAGCAAGGTCTCACTATCATGTGAATTCTCATTATTACATGATGGTGTAGCAAGAACTTCAAGCACTGTAACTGTTCATGCAACACTTGACCCGCTATGTTCCGTAAAATTTATATTGTATACGTTTTCCTTCTTTTTCTTTTAAGTGGACAACAGAGAGATGACGTGTTGCTTGTATTTATGAATTCTAAGTGTAGATCAAAGTGTGGAAAGGTCTTGCATTTGAACCGTAAAACTAAAGTTTGTTCTTCTAGCCCTATAATAGGTGAATGATATTTTTATAGTTGTGATAGCACAACATGCTAAAATTAAATATTTTTTATTTCTTACAAAAAACTAATCATCAAAAGGTAATAATGAGAATTTGGTGATAGAGTATCATATAATTGTCCTATATCTTGTTTTTTATCTTTGAGGTTAGTCCTGTGACACCTGTCTATTGAAAGTCCTTTTACAGATTTGGCATGCGATATTTATATACATGGACATAAAATCTATGCTCCTACGTGCTTGTGTTTGTAGTGTTGGTATATTGTAATATGATCTTATCGCGTATTCGCGTGCTTTGCAGATATTCAACAATAACATTCTTCGTCTTTTGGATAATCCATTTGATTCGATAGAGCTTATTCGAGATGATGATCGACTTGTCGCTTACAGATTGTCAAAAGACAGTGATTCATCTCCTTTGGTTGTATTCGTGCACGAACAGGTGGAGAGGTTAGTTGTATCAGTCCTCCATTATTTTGACTTTATTATTAATGTATATATACTATAGCAATTTTCATGGGTTTTCTTTTGTCACGTAAAGTTTTTATTAAAAAAAAAAACTCAAAATGTCTTGTTTTTCCTTGTTCCTCTAATTGTGATTTGTTGATCTAACGAGTTCTCGATATGATAATTTTTAGATTTAGGGTCCGATTGGCAGCTAGCTTAAAAGTTAGTTTTTTTTTGTTTTTTCTTACATTTTTTTTTGCATTTTTAGCCAAAAAGTTAAATTTGGTTCAAAGTAGATTGTTTGGTAACTTAGCTTTTAAGCTAGCTTTTTTGAAGTTGATTGTTTGGGTAAAAAACTAGCTTTTTTGCTTTTTGTTCGAATTGAACAATTTTTTTCTTCTATATATTTGATATTAACAATTATATGTAGTTGGTAGTGGTAGTAAATAAGTTATGAATAAAGGGTATTATTGTATTTTAAAAGTGGTTGGAGTTTGAATAGAATATTCTAGGAGTAAGTGTTTTGATTTGACTTTTTAGTTTTTTAGCTTTTTTGCTTTTTTGTCAAACGAATTATGTTGGTTTTTTTGTGTTTTTAGCCAAAGAGCTAGAGTTGCCAAACGGGCCCTTAGTTTGTTTATAGCACCTTGCTTATAAATTGTGTGATTCTGTTCAAATAAAACCCAACTCAAAATTGATTGGACACTCCTTAATCCAAACTATGTTGTGTTGGCTAAATGGATCTTTTTCTCAGGCCTGCTCTCATAGCCATCTTATAGGGCCCAGTGTGGCATAATAAAGCTTGAATAATAAAGTATTTTTGACTGCCATTTTGCATATGCTCCACACTAGCATTTCCTTTATTACTTATCTTTTCTTCGTGTGAAGTGTGACTTGATTAATTATGTACAATGCAGTATATTAATTCTACCAATCTTAAAAAGAGTTGCAAAATTCTAGTTTGTATTGATTCAAATTTTGCATCTTTAATTCAAAATCAAGTTAATTTCCAGGCCCAGCAATGGTGAACAATCTGACTAATAAATGAAGTTCTAAATTCTTTTACAATGTTGTGGTTTCACAAGATAGTACAGTTGACTGACGTGGATATCATAGTCAAAATCTATTTTCAAAGTATTCTGAAGTTTTATGTTGGTTTTTCAGGGAATAACTTGATAATTCCACTATGATTTTGATGTCCAAGGTCTTTTGTAATTTCCTATGAAATCCATTAGCTGACAACTTTTGGAAGGAAAAACATGGGTATGACTGTACAATTTAATCGGGGAGATGGGGTTATCTGGTGAGGAGTTTAGAAGAGAGAATGCAGCTAGATTTAGAATGTGGGGTGTATTGGAGGATATTTGTGGGAGAGAGAAATCAGTTAACAGTTAGATTAGTACTCGAACACCAAGTTCCCAAGTTCCCATGTTCTTTCACTTGGAAATTTATAAGAACAAGAGCACGAGGGGTGTAAAATTGGTAAATTGGGACTTTTATGAGGGCTTTGGTCTGATAAAGCTTTGGGCTGAATTTAATGTTACTTATGTTGATTTGAGGGGTATATGCATGTTGGGAGGGTCATGTTTATCTGTTATGTTTTGTTCTTAACAAACGGTTTTGTAATACTTTTTATGTTTTGTGCAACTGGGCTATGCTAGTGATTTGGAATTTAGGTTTGGTTATTGAGTCTTTCGTGGTGGTTTTCTGTAGTTCTAGAGTATTCTGAACAAGGAAACTTTTCGAACTTCTTGCTTGGAGCTGTCGTCATAGTTAGTTGCACCGAAAGCTTAAGCTGTTAAGCGGCAGTACCTATCTAAGGGGGGTGGCCTACCTTTCTTAGGTGTACTTTATCTAGTCCCCTAAATTACTTTTTGTTCGTTTACACCATCCTTGGTTTTGTAGCCTAGGAGTTTAGTGAAGCTATAGAGATACTTCTTTTGGGGAGGGCTTGGCGATAGCTTTAGATATCATTTGGTGGATTGAAATACTGTTGCCCCTCTATGAAAGAAGGGGACCTCAACATCAGGAGGCTAATCACCTTCAACAAATTCTCATTGGGAAAGCGGTTGTGGACATATGCATTAAAGATGGATAGCTTTTGGAGGATGGTCATTGAGAGCAAGTATAGTTCTTTGAGAGGGGATTGGGCCACTCTGCATATGTCTGCATTCTATGACAGAGGCTTGTGGAAAGGTATTAGGTGGGTTTGGATGATTTCTCCCCACACATTGTTTTTGAGGTGCAAATGAGTTCTTGGTATGATACTTGGTGTAGCGATGAGGTCCTCTATAGGTTCTTTCGTTGATATCTTTGTGTGTCTTTGTGTAGACTATGGATAGAGGTTTGTGGTGGCTATGGATAAAGGGTTTGTGGTGGTTGCAGGCTATACTCAGAGAGAGATTATGGCCTTTATTTTTGGGATATTGGGCTAAGGAAGAATGTTCAAACTAGGAGCTGAACCAGTTTTGAGGATTCTGTATGATTAGAGTTTAGTGGATGGAGGGAGAACTCTGTTAGATGGATCTTTAGCGTCTGGAAGGCAAGAGCACCCTCGAAGTTGTCATTTTTGTTTGGGTTGCTGCATATGGAAAGATATTGACTATTGACAACTTAATGAGGAAGGGCTTGGTGTTAACCAACTAGTGTTATCGGTGTAAAGAGGGAGAGTCCTTTGCATTTACTCATTCAGTGCGAGTTCACCATGGAGTTGTGGAATTTTGCTTCAATTCTTTTTGGAGTGGATTAGGTCTTTAAGAGGGAGGTCAGTGAGGTTTTGTTGAGTTGGAAGTGAGGGTTTTGAGGAGTCAGAGGAGGGTGTGTGCATTGATCCCTTTGAGCTTGTTGTGGTTGATTTGGTTGGAGAGGAGCACGAGATCATTTGATAGGATCAAATCTTTGTTGCATAGGCTAAAGGACGTTCTCCTTGGTAATTTGTATAGCAAGTGGTTGTCTAAGCATAGTGTGCTTTCAGTTAATAAAACATTTGACTTCATAGAGTCACTGTGTCTGTGATACTTTCGTAGGATTTTTCTAGTTTTCTCCTTTTTTGTGTGAGTTCTTTTTTTCTTTCTCCCATGATTTACAGGGTTGTCTCCCCTTTTGGTGACATTTCCTTAAATGCCCATTTGTGAATCTTTCTTTCTTACCGAAAGACAAAAAGGCGTCCAACATCTTGTATTAAGCAATCAGCCCTCCCTCACGTGCAAGTCCCTGCTAGACCATGGAGAGATAGAGATATCTATAAAACTTGTTGCAGATGCACAAATAATACAAAAACCACACGGACTAACAAAAAGGAAACACAAATACACATGGAGAGACCCAAACCAAAAACTTCTCAGAAACAAACTCTTGTGCCTTGTAATTACCAGAAGAAGCTTAAGCTGTTAGCAAGAGCACCTCAAGCATTAAATATTGCCTACAGTTTCGGTATGGATGGCTGAAAGAGCTCTTTTTTGACCATAGTGACCATATGAAAGTAATATTATCATCACTGTTTTCTGTAATGGCCAAAGGAGTTTTATTGGTTTCTTCTACCCTGATCTGAACTTGCATTCTGTTGTTTTTTAGGCCTTATTATTTTTGCAGCTTGTTGAAAATTGTTGATAGTTGAAAATTGTTGATAGCTTTATAAAACTTCTTATATGACTTCATGAGCAATTTCTTTTCTCTCGGACAAAGACCATCTTCTCACAAATAGTGCATGGAAGCATTCTAGTTAACATAAGCTGAGGCCCCATTCTTATGTTTTTTCTCTTTCTTTCCTGTGAACTGAAATTCATGTTGACAGTTATTTCTCTCCAAGTAAAGTATTTGGGTTGTTGATAAACAGAACAGGCAGAGACTCATCTCTGAATTTTGTTAGACCAAAAAATGGGTAGCCTAGTGCAGGAAACTCCCACGCGTGTAGGGTCTAGGGAAAGGGGTGGACCACAAATGGTCAATAGTATGTAGCTTTATCTTGCATTTGCAAGAGGTTGTTTCCACGCCTCAAACAAAAAAAAAGGGTTTACTTATGGGTCCATGTGGAAGCTGTGGAAAATTAGCAATAATTAGTTGATAGCGGAATTTGGTCATAAATGCTATGTATTTGTTTCATGTTTTCTAATTTGTAACTCATTTCGTGGGCTTTGCGGTTGATGTTCAAATGGAATTAACACTGTTTGAATCTATTTTCTTTCAAAGAATGATATCTTTTTTGGTGTTTGCTCATAACTAACTTTTTTTACTGGTCAGGAGTGAGTTACATGTATCTTCATCGTCAAAGATATTTGGTATTCCTCTTGTAGCAAGGATATCTAATTTTTCTAGAGGATCCGAGATATGTAAAGAGTTCCGAAAATTACTGAATCCATTTTTAATGGAGGTGGAAGATTCTTTGATTGATGATGATGATCAAGACAGTGCTAACGAAGACATCGAGATGGAGGATGTTATTAACACCAGATTATCGGAAGGAGATGCAAGTTCAGACTGTGGATCAGCAGATGACTCACATTTGGGTCCTGACTTCCAGTTTTACTTGATGGAAGAAGGGGGATTGTTGTCTAAAGGTCCGAAGATACAGATGAATGAGCCAGTAACTATCTCAGCATTAACCAGGATCATTAATGTGCTTGTGCATTGGCCACATAAATTGACTAAATTGTATGATACTTGCCTTCTAAGCTCTTTACCGCAGATTTGTAAGCCTGGGTTATTAACAAAGCAACCACAAGAATCTGTTTCGCTTTATAAATGCCTCGAAGCCTTTCTGAAGGAGGAGCCTCTAGGACCGGAAGACATGTGGTTAGTACACATTCTAATGTTTAATTTGCATTAGATATGAAATCTGCATGTTAGTTTATCTTTTCATTATTTCCCATGACAGTTTTGACTGTATTTGGTAAGATTGTTGCACAACTTGGTTTTTCTTTATGTTATTATTGGCTTAACTTCTATTTGATGATTAAAGTGGGGAGGGGAAAAGTAGGATCAAGATTATTGCTTTTCTTAGTATGGTATTTTTTGGTGTGCATATATTAGCTATGTTGCATGGACTCAGATACGGGTGTTAGGTGCGGGTATGTATCTAAGTGTCAAATTCAATTAATTTGTATGTCAAGAATACTGGGACACAACAAAATATTTATATTTTAATGTGTGTGTGTGTGTGTGTGTGTATATATATATATATGTATGTATGTATGTATTAGTTTTTAGAATAAATGATCCTTACAAGGTTTCATAGATCATTTTATGCATAATATGAGGGTTTATGCATAACTCTGTAGTAAACTTAAATTACTAAAATTTGCTTTCTAGGTAAATTTTCAACTAAAAATGTCCGACACCTATTCCATACTCTTATTTAAGTGTCGAGTTTTCGATACGGGTACATATATTTAGAAGAGTCTATGTAGCATTGTATATTAGTTTATCTAGTGGATTCCTCTAATGCTAGTTGTTGTCATCATAATTTTGTCCAGGTTCTGCCCTCAGTGCAAGAGGCATCAGCAGGCCAGCAAAAAGTTAGATCTCTGGAGATTGCCAGAGATTCTGATTATTCATTTGAAGAGGTTTTCGTACCACAGATATTTCATGAACAAGCTGGAAACATTTGTTGACTTCCCAATTGATGATTTTGATCTCTCAACTTACATTGTTCATAAGAATACCCAGGATTCCCATCATTACCTGTTGTATGCAGTTAGTAATCACTATGGTGGCTTGGGTGGTGGCCACTACACGGCTTTGGTCCAAGTAAGTATTGCTATTATTTACTGGTTACGACTGTCATTGCTTTTGAAATAACTGAGTTCTTTTTCCTTTCTTTAGGGGGTGAAGGTAAATTCACCAGGAGCATATTATATTGCTGCTATTTGCTATTGATTATTAGTTTTTAAACCCCAAAATATAATCATTGGGGGGAGCTGATCACATTTACTTCTGAAGAGGATATGTGAAGGCCATTACTTTTTTAGTAGTTAGTAGTTACATTGAGGTTTGCCGTAATGATGATGGTGTACAAAAATGTTTGGAGAAAACAGGTTATGGGAGGTGTTTTGTTAGCCAGTGTTGCTTAATCTGAATCACCATGTGTGTTGGGAATAGACCATAGTATGAATCCTGTGTGTTGGGATGAATGCTTAAAACTTAGGATCTCACATTTTTTTCCTAATAAACTAGAAGCAGCAGTAGTGGGTAACTCGGTTTCAGATTCTATAGAAATAGCATAAAAGAAATGCCACTCGTCTACAAAATCTCCCACAAAAAGGAGGTAACCACATCAAACACAGAGGGACTAAGCACCACGCATTCCTCCTATTCCTTGGCGCACCTCTCCCACCCCCCACAAAAGAAAAAAAAAAAAAAACATGTCAGAACCCCAACTGCCTTCTCATAAACCCAATCAACCCCCAAAAGAACAAAACAGAGGAGCCCCACCACCTCATTTTAAAAGCTTGTAGTGACTACTGCTTAAAATTAAAAGGATGCAGATATCATGTAAAATAATTGTAGTACGTTCCATTAATTTGTTGTGGAAGTGTTTTGAAACTGAATCCAGAACATGGTTTTAGAATGGATAGGTTGGTGGAGATTCTTTTACAGGATGTAAGGCTCTGAAACTCGCATGACGTTAAAGTTAGTTTCAAGATTTTCTTGTTATCCGTTACAGGACTTTTAACTCGTGTGTATTTCTCTGTAGCATGGGCATGATCGGTGGTTTGAGTTTGACGACAGCCATGTCTCTCCCATCGGCGAAGACCAGATAAAGACATCAGCCGCCTATGTTCTTTTTTACAGGAGAATAGCAGCAGATGTATGATATGACACATAG
Source organism: Heliamphora exappendiculata (assembly GCA_034768845.1). NCBI lineage: Eukaryota > Viridiplantae > Streptophyta > Magnoliopsida > Ericales > Sarraceniaceae > Heliamphora > Heliamphora exappendiculata. The sequence continues at coordinate 5,003,080 of JAOTRH010000010.1, read as the reverse complement.
GACATAACAGTGATTGCATTTGAAAAGTTGGATGAAGAGAGCAGAGCAGCTTTTGTTTAAGCCTTTTCATTTGTTTCTCTCCAAAAGCAACCAGCATCATTTTGCACATGGGTTGTGGAGAAAACCCAATATAGAGAGGTCATAGAAATGGTAAAATTTGTGTGTATGCTACAGGATAGCAAATCCTTGCTTAAAAACATGTCTCTATGTTATAGATGTATGTACATGCTCTCTACCCCCTAAAGAAAAACATAGAAAGTTTTGCACTGTTGATGAATTTTATGATGGAGAAGCTTCTTTTTTTGCTGAATATTTCTGAAATATCTGTATATATCATGATATATATTCTTTTGAAAATATAATGGAATGCCTCTCTCTCTCTCTCTCTCTCTCTCTCACTCAGTTATTCATTAAGAAGGGTGACCATGTTAGCTTGCTGATATGGTGTGGTCAATCAATATATGCACATCATGTGTCTTCTTAATGTTAAGGTAATGCTGACATTCAATAACGGTTATCCCATAATGTAAATCTATTATCTAAATTTATATATGCGCATGCTGACATGGTCTTTCTTATCTAATGAATGACTTTTTGTGTCTGTCGGCAGAGTTGGTTCACCAAGTTGAAAAATTATTGGCTACAGTGTGTCATTCGGAGCACATTGGTGTGCTTTTCTTTTCACCTCAAAAGCAAAAACCACACCAATGGGTGTGATTTTTTCAGTGTCATGTGTCTCAATGCAGCACATGGCACCGAAAAACTTCCTCTGAAAGTGGGATTTAATTCTAGTTCTGTTACGTTTATTTACATTCTTGATTTTCTTATTAGACAGTTCTCGATTATTTTTCTGCTAAGTATATTCACTACCATAAGAGTATTTCCAACACTTATTTTTTGTGAATGGCTAGTCATAGTACAAAAAAAGTACTCTCTCTATTTAGGACAATTTGCAATAATTATATTTTATCCAAAAAATACAACTGTCATATTTTCACCCAAAAAACAATAATGGCCATAGATTTTTAAAACACTGATATTCAAGATTGTATATAAGTCTAAGCACATTATCATATTTAAAATAAAAATAGTCTCCCCTTACTATCACTAGGAATTCCATTTTTACAAATCAAAAAGATAGTCTCCCATTGCCCATCACTAGGAATTCCACTTACAAAATGTAGCAACAAAAAGGCAGTAAATTAACACAAAAAAGCAATAATTGGAACTCATTTTTCAAGTATTTTCCTTTGGCGATGACGAATGTATTCTGTGTGTATTGGAGTCGTCTCACTCACATCCACAAACACGATTCCCTCTTCTTCCTTAAATCGCTTCATTTGGAGTTTCTCTTGCTCTCCAAGGTAGCATCTTTCAAGCATTTCTCTCTTGTGCACATTTATTTGCCTTCTCTCTTCCCTCATCTCTGTAATAAAACAATAAGAGGAGAACTTGTACCATCATTTCCACAATCTTTGCGCTTTTGTTTATTTAGTCGTTCTTTCTTGGCCTTTCTTCTAGGTGGTTTCTCCAAGTCTACATATTTTAATTTAGGAGTAGTATCATTATTTCCTAAATTTATCGAATCCGACATAGAAGGGAATGATGTTCTAGGAGTCAAAGTCTTTTTCATTTTTTATTTCTTCATCTCAATTTCTTCTATCCACTTTGGTTGGTACCTTAACTCATTCCAACAATGTTCAAGCAGAAATGATGCTACATGCAATCCCTTGTAAATCTAAAAAATGAATAAGTGAACACCAATTATGATGCAAAATATAAAAATTGATTATAATTATTAATACCTTGTTATTCTCGATCGTTTCACTTTGATTCAATCTTTCAATTTGTACAAAGCAATCACAAAATTTGTACGTAGCAAGTTGAATTGCTGACTAACAATTTGTTAAAGATCTCTGAGTACAGGTATAATTAAAGGTTTTTTAAGTGTAAAAATACTTCCACACTCTTAGCAATTATGCTTGTGATTTTTGCTCATTTCCTTCCACTCCATCTAAAGTAATGTTAATCCAGACCGATATTAACATTGTATCTTCCTGAACAGTGACGTTTTTGCCTTGTGATCCAATTTTTTTTAGTGGAAGAACCTATTTGAGGGGAGATTGGGGAAGATTGATTTCCGTTGTTCAAAGTCTCTGTTAATTTCAGCATCAAGCTCAATTTGTCCATTGAGAGTGAAGGAAAGGGGCGGGGGGGTGTTTGAAATCAGCCCGACTCATGAATGAGCATAGCCCAAAGTTCGCGATTCGGGCAAACCCCGACCTCTTAACAAGCATAGAGTTCGGCCACGGGTCCACGTTTAATGAGACTTGACCTAATTCGTACACCATTTTATAAGATACAACAGGCTTCATACACCATTAAATGCGATTGGATTAATAAATTTTAGTAATCAAGTACAATCTAACTTAGGGAGAAGCATTTATGACAAAGAGTTCGACACAGAGGACAAGCTGAAATGGAAGCATTTATGGCAATACGACGACGGCTGACCTGTCACCACCGTTGAAGCAGATAGGGGTGGCAAAGCCATTTTGCAGGGGAATGTGTCATACAGAAATTATCATGAAAAAGTTAAATGAGGGGGAAATTCCTCCCTTATAAAAAATGGAGGGCGGGGGGAGTTCCTCCCTTATAAAAAGGGTTTCTGGCGAGTTGCCGCTGACTAACTCACGTTTGTTCACTTTTATAGGTGCTAATCCATTGGCGGGTTTGATCGTACTTGATTCAAAATAGAGATGGCAATTATACCCGTACATGTCCCGTCCCCGCTTCTCGCTCCCGCTTCTCCCGTTCCGTTTTATGCGGGTTTTTTCCACACCTATTAAGTAACGGGTAGGAGGCGGTATTTGCAATTCCCGCTCCGTTTTCTCTCACCCCGCCTCCGATTAAATAAATTAAATATATTTAATATATAAATTTTATTTTTTAACAATATAATAGAACGAAAATACAAAAATATTATAATTATTTTTATTTTTTTACTTGTATTTCTTTTTTTTTTGTTTTTAATTATAGCCGTTGATCAATATTATTATTTTAATATCATATCATGTTATTATTGTTAGTATTAATTTCTGTTAAAGTGAAAAATAAATTTTTCGTTACGCACCTGCACTCGCTCCCGCCCCTGCCATTTTTCCGACTATTTTTCCCCAACCCTGCCCCACTAATAAACGGGGTGGGGATGGAGGAACACACCCCCGCTCTGTTGCCATCCCTAGTTCAATCCATCAAACAAATATAATTTACGGGACACCTCTGTACAAAGAATAGTATGCATTTTCTTGGCTATTCATTTATAAAACCGAAATAAAATATTATTTTAGCTATTATTTTCACAATAATATCTAATCTATAACATCGTAACTAAATCCATAAGAGATTACTGTTGATCTATTGGTAGCCCAAATGAAATTGAAAAATGCAAGTAGGATCAATATCACAGCTAAATTCATCTGCATCCCTCAATCAAAGCATAAATTAAAGCAATGAAAACATAAAATTTGCACATATCATAAATGTAATTCCAAAAAACAAAGTAATTAATATCCCTTTACATATTAACATATGTAAGAATTGACAAATGTTTAACAACAGAGGAGCATAAGAAGAGTTTCGCTGTTCCACAAACCAAAACAAATCTGTTTTTTTCACTTAGAATCTCCAACTATTAACTGTTATAGGGAGGGAAAAAGGCTAGTCAAATACAGCTAGCAGAAAAGTCTTTTTTTATAATAATTAGTCAGATACAGATCTATTGAAGATGGTAAAAAGGTTAAAGTAAAGGTTAGTATACTAAAAATTATGTTTTTAGTATTTAATTTTATTTTTTAATAAAATTAATTTTTTATTTTATGAGAATCTTTATAAACAAAATATGTATGTCATTTCTTATAATGTTATGTATAGATATCTTTTATTATGTACAGTATTTAATCTGGTGTGTAGAGTACGGTTTACACACAAAAGACAAGATTTTAAGTTCTTACAGCATATAAGTTATTTATTCACAATTTAAATGAAAATGGACATACCATCGATACGATCATAGCAAAGAGTTATAGTAAACCTGTCTTGGTTACGAAAAACAGATAATAGCGTCGTTTATTATTCCGACTCTATGTGCTAGTACAGTTTGTATGTATTGAACGGGACACATTTGGGTAATTAATTTTATACTGACTATATAAATTAATTCATATCTCAAGATTATTATGAATAGTGCTTATACTCTTAATCCTGAAATAATTATTGATTTGTGTATATTTAATATTCGTTATTTTGATTCATTAGAAGATGCGATTTTATATGAATTTATATTTTATGTGAGTTGAATAACGGTATTATTTATATGATGAATATTAATTATTGACGAAATCTGTGTTTCAAAAGATCGGGATTGACTATACGAAAAGGAAGCTTATAAGTTTTGATCGGGTCAAACCCTGCAGGTGAGTTTAATTATCCAACAGTCAAATAAGTTAAGCGGAAGGGCTTATGAAATTTAAAGATATCGATTAAATTAAATTATCAATAATTAAATTTAATTAGCAGGTATCGAGAATTTAACGATGGGAGAAATGTTAAGCATTTAATAATAGAAGCTCAATGCAAGAAGATGTGTTGAGATTATGGTTTAGAGTGCAATTATAGTTCTTTAGTGGTGTGAACTGTAATTCAGTATTTGATAAAAATTACAGAAATCGCTGTAAGATTTTTATAATTACAAATACATCTATGAGGTTTGCTTAATTGCGAAAATCGCTGATGAATGTTTGTATTCTACTAAAAATTTTAGTCATAATTACTCCACAGGTCCTGCTGTAACCCCATATATATCTGGATAGGTTGAACCAAATTCATAACTTGTCTTTAAGACTAAAGTTGTCCAGGTTCTGTCGGTACGAGTTCTCGGAGAATTATAACCCACTTTATATTTGAGAATCGTATAAGAGAATATAGTAGAAAGTTTGACGGGAGTTTCAACTCGGAATCAAAATCGTAGTTGAAGAATTGACCGGTAAAAATGTATTCTTCTAAATTAATTGTGATTGCACGGGTTTTAATTTTGATTGTTCATCATCAAAAATTTTATCTAAACCGCGTTTCGCCGTTTACCCGTCCAGTTAATTTTTTTACCAAAAATCGTTTAAAAAATAATGATATTGGCTGTTTTGCCTTCAATAATTGGTATCAAAACCGTTTTATTTTTTGCGTATGATTTATCGGGGGCTGAGTAGTTTTAGAACTATGTTAACTTTATTTTCTAGGCGTTCTAATCCTGATTTTATGTTCGTCATTTATTTCATGTTTAATTGAATGGTTTGAAAGATAATTATTTTTTTAATCATGGAGATTGACCGTGATAAATCGAATGTGAGCTTTCAGGACATAGGATCGATGTAAAGGCTAGTTATTTATTTTTAAATATCTTTTTGAATTATTTAAGAATAAGTTGTATATATCAAAAAATACGAATAAAGGCGACAGTACCGGCGGTGGTTTTGAATTTTTTACGGATCATGAATCTCGGTAAGTTTTTAACGGTTTTAACGAGCTTTTTTCGATGAGTTTTCTGCAATATTTATGCATTAAAATAGCAGCAAAAATAAAGTCTAAAATAGCGAGAAAAAAATTAGCAAAAATAGCCCACTGTCGACGGCTTTGCCGGAGGCAGTTCAGCAGCAATTTTGATGATTTTTAGGTCATTTTTGGGACTATTTTTTAAACAATTTTTTAGGCATAAAATAGCAGTAAACATACTTTAAAATACTTTCTAACAATCATAAAAAGATTGGGCCAAAAATAGTGCAAAACAGGCGGCAAACAAGCGGCACTCTGGCGGCGGCGGCGGAGCTGGTTCGGGGCTGTTTTCAGAGCTGTTTCGGGACTGTTTTTGAAACGTTCTTTGAAGCATCATGTGGTTAGATATTTGAGTTATTTTTTTAAAAAAAAAGGGAGCCAAAGAATCACCGAAAAAAGCCCAAAAGGGCAGCAGAGGCTGGCAGCGCCGGCGGCTGTAAGTTCGGGCAGTTTTTTGGGCTATTTCTGGCCTATTTTCGAGCTGATTTTTTTATAAAAAAATATTACTTTTTGAGAGCTATTTTTTGGTATAAAAAGCGTAAAAAATCGAGCAACGAGGCAGCGACAAAAGCCGCTTGAAACCGGCGACTAAGGGCAGCGCTGGCGACGCAATAGTGGTTCTAGATTTTGGAGCTGTTTTGATTAATATTTTGATATGTTTCAAAGCCGTAATATGATATACATGCATATCACACAGTATCAGGGATTCCTGATATAATCGGAATACAAAAATCAGATACAAACAGGGATTACTACAACTTATTTTTAACAGGAGACTGAAACGCTTTAGCGTTTCATTTTGATCATAAAATTAGAATATATATATATATATATATATGAACTGCGTGGATGATGTATTTCTATTTTATTTTCTCCTATTAATTTAATTAATTCAAAAATTCGATTTTAATTAAAATATTTTGTAATAAAAAATAAATTTAAATTTTTTTAATTAATTAATTTTAATTAAATAAAAAAATTTAGATATTTTATAAAATAAATTAATTAAAAAAATGAATATCTTTAAAAATGTGAATATTAATTCTGAATTTTGAAATAATTAAATGAAAAAATATTTAATCGAAATAAATTAATTTTTTTGAAAAATGTTGAATGAAGAATAAAATAAATAAATACATTTAATCACTATCTTAGCTAAAAAACTGAAGAAAAAATTGTGCATTTATTAAATTTTATTAGTGACACATTAAAACACAAAAAGATAGTTTGACGAATCAGAATCTTTGGAATCGTGTATACGTAAAGATGTTTGATTCTTTCAAATCGTGTATTTTTCAAAATTAATAAATTTATTTTAATTAAATAAATTTTTATAACCTTAAAAAATATTTTAAAAATCTGAATGAGAGAAAATTTATTTATAAATAAATTCAGCGGTCTCTATCACCAGTTTGTAGGCTATGAATTAAATCTTGTGTGTTGACAGTAAAGCCTTCTTCCTCATCAGACAGATTAATTGCGGTATTGGCAGTACAAACCTCTTTTACGGATAATTTTGAATAATTGTTAGCGTAGGTCACTTCTCCTTCTGAATGGTTCATTGTGAAGCGATTGATTTAAGATTAGGTGATGGTTAACACTTAGCTGTATATAATAGTATCATCTTTATCTGAGTTACTGTTATTACATACTGGACCGAAACTATGTAGCTATTTAATTTTACTTGATAGAGTTAGTTGCCTAAATAGTAAAATTAAAAAAAATTAGCATGTCCAGACAAATGATGGATAGTAGATATCTTCCCATCAATGCATACTATTCATAGATAATCAGGCTGCTGGCGAATTATTTTAAAATGGTAGAGAGAACTAAATTAAAATGAATTCAAAATTTTGCTCATCACAATTAACAGTTGTTTTAATTATGTGATTCTCAAGATTAAAATGGCTTTCAACCCACTCTCTTTTATACTCAAAGCAAATAAACTTACAGGACCGAATTATGTTGACTGGAAACAAAACTTGGACATTGTCTTAACCGACGAAGATTATAAATTTGTATTAACTGAGATATGTCCACCATTACCTGATGAGAGGGCTACCAAACAAGAAATTCAAACCCATCAGAAGTAGCAGAAAGCTAATCAGATGGCTCGCTGTTATATTTTGGCTTCAATATCAAATGTCTTGTAGCATCAGCATCAATTTATGCCCAATGTTTATGACATGATTATGAACCTTAAAATATATTTGAGAATCAAAATCATGCTGTTGCAGGTGGCCATGAGATCTCTAATGAATGCAAACATCGCTGAAGGTACACCAACTAGGGATCATGTTCTGAAAATGATCAGTGATTTGAATGAACTGCAGATCCTTGGAACTGAAATTGACAAAAAAATCTAAGTCGATATCATATTTCAGTCACTGCCTGAATGTTTTAAACAGTTCTGCCTGAACTATTCTATGAATAAGCTCAGCTTTACATTGACAGAACTTCTTAAGAAACTTCAAGAAACCGAGAGATTCTTAGGAAGTCAAGTTCTGTGTATGTGGCTGAGAAAGATTCTTTCTCTAAACCGAAAGGTAAGAAGAAGAAAAATGTTCAAACATAGAAAAACACAGGTCCAAAAGCAGTTAAGGGATCAAAAGCTGGTGTGAAGAAGTCGAGAGGCAATTTCTATCACTATAACCAGTTTGGGTTTTGAAAAAAGCAGTATCTAATTTTTCTCAGTAAGCAGAACAAATAAGGTAATTTTTGTTCACTGGTGGTTGAAACATGTTTAGCGGTGTTATCTACCGGAACCTGGTGTGTAGATACGAAAACCATTAATCATGTCTGTAATTCTTTGTATGGATTCTAAGAAACCATGTAGCTCAATGATGAGAAAATATACCGCACATGGGCAATAATGCAAGGGAGACATCAGTTGTAGTAGGAGATGCCACTCTCAGTTTTAGTAGAAAAAAGATACTTCTTCTGAAAGATTGTCTTTATGTACTTTCGATTAAAAAAAACTTAATTTCAGTCTCGAGATTAATAAAGGACAAATATTCTGTTCATTTTGATGACTCTGTCGTTGTGAAGAAAAATAAATATTTTATTTGTTCAGGTACACCGGTAAATGATTAGTATGTCGTATCTCATATCTCTCCTACATTGCAGCTAACTGAATTGAATAGCACATCTAATTTATCATATAAGAGAAAGTTTACTTCTTTAATGGACCTTTGGCATAGTAGAAGCACCAAAAGTCACTGATATCCCATTACCTCGCCATAGTGGAAAGATTATCGGGACAGGTGCAAATCATGAATAAAGTGCTGATGCACAGGATTTAGATTCTACACAACGTGTTACTGCTAGTACACAGACACATATAGCGGCTCGTCGTAGTGTGAGAATTATTCATCAAGTTGATTGGTATATGTTCTAGGGAGAGTCTTTTGACAAGATCCCGACATAACTAGATACCGAACTCTATAACTGCAATGAAGCACTTCATGATAAGGATGGAGATCTTTGGCAAATGGTTATGAATTCAAATATGAAATCTATGTATTTCAATCAAGTTTGAAAACTTGTAGAACCACCCGAAAGGATAAAATTCATTGGATATAAGTGGATCTACAAGAGAAAGAGAGGAGCAACCAGAAATGCTGAAACCTTCAAAGCTAGACTTGTTACTAAAATGTTTACTCAGAAAGAAGAGATCGATTCCGAGAAAACTTTTTCGTCGGTAACCATGCTTAAATCTATCCAGATTCTCTTATCCATTGTTGCTCATTTCGATTATGAAATATGAAAAAATAGATGTTAAGACAACTTTTCTTAACGAAAATCTTGACGAGTGTATCTATATAATACAATCAGACGAATTTATTACAAAGGGTCAGGACCACATATTGTGCAAGTTTAAGAGATCTATTTATAGACTTAAGCAGGTATCGAGGTCTTAGAACACTCGGTTTAAACATGTCATAAAATCTTATGATTTTTATCAGAGTTTGAATGAATCCTGTGTGTACAAGAAGCATGACAAATGCGTGGTAATTTTTTTAGTACTTTATATAGACGATATCTTGCTCATCAAAAACGATATATGGGCATTATCCACGGTTAAAGTATGATTATCTCGGCCATTTGATATGAAGAATTAGAAAAAAGCCAGTCACAACCTTAGAATTAAGCTTATGTGAGATCGAAAATAAAGGATGTTGGGCTTATCACAAGCAAAGTATATCGATAATATCCTTACTCGTTTTAGTATGCAGAATTTCAAGAAAGAATTTTTTCTTTTCAGGCATGGAATCACTATATCCAATGATCAGTGTTCTAATACACCTGATGAGATAGAAAAGTTGAAGACGGTTTCTTATGCTTCGGCAATAGGAAGCTTCATGTATGTTATGCTTTGTACTAGACCCGACATCTACTTTGCCGTTGACATGGTTAACAGATATCAGTCTAACCCAAGACATGAACATTAAACTGCGGTAAAGAATATAATCAAGTACCTCAAAAGAACTAAAGATTATATGTTGATTTACCAGGCAGATAGTCTAGTACATTTGGGGTACACAGCCTCAAATTTTCAATCTGACAAGGATTCTCACATGTCTACCTCAGGATATGTGTTTACCTTAGGAGATAAAGTTATAAGTTAGAGGAGTATTAAGCAGTCCTGCATTACTGATTCCATCATGGAGGCCGAGTATGTGATAGCTTCTAAAGCAACCAAGGAGGCCGTTTGGTTCAGGAACTTCCTGTTGGATCTAGAGGCGGTTCCTTTAGTTCAGTCGGCTATTACACTTTATTGTGACAATAGCGGAGCGGTTGCAAACTCGAAGGAGTCAAGGGTTCACAAGAAAGGAAAGCACATTGAGCGTAAGTATCACCTAATACGAGAGATTGTACAGAATGGTGATGTTACTATGGTCAAGATTGCATCAGAAGATAACCTTGCAGATCCTTTTATAGAGTTTACCAGTTAAGACTTTTGATAGTCATGTAGAAGGCATGGGAGTCAGATGTATGGCAACACAATTTTGAGTATAAATGGGAGATTGTTAAGGTTGGTATACTAAAAATTATATTTTTAGTATTTTATTTTATTTTTTAATAAAATTAATTTTTTATTTTATAAGAATCTTTAGGAGCAATGCATGTATATCATTTCTTTTAATATTATGCATAGATATCCTTTATTCTGTACAGTATTTAAACTCGTGTGTAGAGTACAGCTTACACACAAAAGACCAAATTTTAGGTTCTTGCAGAATATAAGTTATTTGTTCAAAATTTAGATAGAAATTGGCATGCCATCGGTACGACTGTAACACAGAGTTTTAGCAGGCCTGTCTTAGTTATGGAGAACAGATAATAGCGTCGTCTATTGTTCTGACTCTCTGTGTTAGTACAATTTATGTGTATTGAACAGAACACATTGGGATAATTAATTTTATACTGACTATATAAATTAATTCACATCTCAAGGTTATTATGAATAGTGTTATGCCCTTAATCCTGAAATAATTATTGATTTTTGTATATTTAATATTCGTCATTTTGATTTATTAGAGGGTGCAATCTTATATGGGTCTATATTTCCGATAAATTAGATAGCGGTATTATTTAGATGATGAATATTAATTATTAACAGAATCTACGTCTCGAAAGAACGGGATTGACAATACCCCCTTAAAGAAACTTATAAGTTTTGATCAGACCAAACCCTGCAGGTAGATTTGATTATTCGGTGGTCAAATAAGTTAAGCGAAAGGGTTTAAGAAATTTAAAAATACCGATTAAATTAAATTATCAGTAATTAAATTTAATTGGCGGGTATCAAGAATTTTAACGTAGGGAAAAATGTTAAGTATTTAATAGCAGGAGTTCAATGCAAGAAAGTCTTGAAATTATATTTTAGAGTGCAATTATAATTTTTTAGTGATGTGAACTGTAATTCAGTGTTTTATGACAATTGTAAAAATCGCTGCAAAATTTTTATAATTACAAATATCGCTATGAGGTTTGCTTAATTGCGAAAATTGCTGATGGGTGTCTGTGTTTCACTGGAAGCCTTAGTCATAATTACTCCACAAGTCCCTGCTGTAACCCTATAAATATGTGGGTAGGCTGACCCAAATTCATAACTTGTCTTCAAAACTAAAGTTATTCAGGTTCTGTCAGTACTAGTTCTTGGAAGATTATAACCCACACTATATCTGGAAATCGCATAAAGGAATACAGTAGAAGGTCTGACGGGAGTTTCAACTCAGAATCAAAATCGTAGTTAAAGAATTGACCGGTAAAAATGTATTGTTCTAAATTAACAGTGGCTGCACGAGTTTTGATTTTAATCGGTTGTCATCAAAAGTTTTATCTGGAGCCCGTATCAGTATTTGCATGTCCAGTTAATTTTTTGCCGAAAATCGTTTACAAAAACAATAATCTTGACAGTTTTTCCTCTGACAAAAAATGAATTGGGCTAGCTATTTTACCTAACGTGTCTAATTTCAAAAGCATATTAAAGATACTCTAAGTACTTATTAGGGGAATGTAAATAGCCCGTCAATATGTTCTTATTCGCCAACCCATCCCAACCCATCATATGCAATTTATATGAATGTGTGGGTTGAGTTGAGTGGGTTGAGTAGAAAAAAAAAAGAGTGAGTTAGTTGCGGATTATATTTCTTCAATCCACCACTAATCCAACCCAACTCATCTAAAGTATATATTAATTATCGTGTTCTTGATATGACAAATCTCAACCTCATATATATGTTTATATTTATATAATTTTTTTATAATTCATAAAGAATAAATTAGACTATTTATAATTTTAATTACTACTTTTATTGTATGTTGTGAATGCTTTTTTAATCAAAGCATGCAATATAAATATTATAGTTAGAGATATTTAATTACTACTGTTATTTTTAGTTAATTTTTTGTTTGACGTGTTAAATATAATTTTTTTTTTAAAAAGATTGCGTTAAGTTCTTATTTTTTAAAAACAAATTTTAAGAAAATACTATTAAAATTTTACAATTTTTTAATCTGCTAAACCGCCTAAACAACGGGTTGAAACTGCGAAAAAAAATCACCTAACCCGCTGGTTTTGGTCATTAGTGGGTTGAGAAAACGATCACCTATCAAAGTTGAGTGGGTTAAAAAAATTTCTTCCTCCCGTTCCAACTCAACCTCTACGCAATCCTAATATTTATGTATTGCGCATAAACTCTTGTTTGGGTTGTTTATAAAAGATGGTTCTTAAAGGATTTAGCTTTATAAAAAAATAGAAAGGAAAAAAAATAAAATTATTTGGAATAATTTGTTTTAAGTATTTTTTAAAATTTATTTTGTTAAAATATTTAATATATTTTTACTTTTTTATCACTACTCAATCTAAAGGTGAAGTGTAAATCAAACACAACCAACCATCATTAACGACGTTAAAAATGGACACGAAATCACAATCCACAAAATCTGCATTAATCAATAAATACACAGGATTATTTTCCTTATATATTTAAGTACAAAATAAGTGCTTGTTTGCCAAATCGGCTTAAAGTCAATTTTTTTGCATAAAGTCTAAAAGTTAAAAAGTTTTATTTTTCAACTATCAGCTTTTACCATATTAGATTTTTGACTTTTTAGTTTTTTTGATAATTATTTTTAATTTTATCCTTTTACTTTTGAGCTTTTTAACTTTTTGGCATTTTGACTTTTTATTTGGCAAAATCTTATTTAACTTAAGAGTAATCTTAAAATTTCACATTCGACTTATTTGACTTTTTTTGTAATTTAAAAGTTACTTATTTTTCAACCAAACAAATATTTAACTTTTTGCCTCAAAATAATTTAAAATAAAAAAAATTAATTTAAAACTAAATTGGCAAACGAATACTAAGTCATTTGCATGACAACACGATCAGAACATCCTAGGCCTTAGCAGAGGACCCACGTGCTATTACCAAACCTAAAAAAGAAAACCCGTGGAGAGAATAATCTATCAACTTATTTAGTGAATATATAACTCAAATAAATGGAGGCAAGTAATAATAAAAAGATAAATAATTACCACTTTCACAACTATAAATTGTAATTTAAGAATCAATTTTAATTAACAATCAATTGGTAATTCCATTCCAATATTAACAAGTCATTAAATAAAACTAAAGTGAAAGAATCACTATAACTATTCTATAACATATCACATCTCAATCAGGAATAATAAGCTATTGCCAACAATAGAAAGAAATTAAGTTATTTCATCCACTATGGTCAAATCATGTTGAAGAATGTGTGTATGCATGGAATATTACTTTTATACAAGCTATAATGCTATCATGAGTTCCGCATGCTATAAGCTCACTCACAATTTTAGTGGAAATTAATTAGCTTTTTTAATCAGGAATTATTTGCATTTTAATAGGACAACGACACCTCATATCGAATTTTGTTCGTGTTTTAGCGACATTAGCTACTATGGCTGAAATTGCCATTTTCTATTCGACGGTAATGGGCTCTTAAAGGGAGCTCTTGTCTCAAGGAACCCGGCTTATTTCAAAAAAAAAAAAAAAAAAGAAGGAATCAAGTCACTTTAGCCAAACTCCACATGTAATGCTATGTCATTGTCAAAGATTATATGATTTATTCAGCAAACAATTAGTAGAACAACTCATTCAGAGACAAAAGAATCTTCTTATAAGAATTCATCACATTCTCATAAGTTAAAACATTTACCTCAATCCTTAAATAATATTATTTCAAGTGTAAACTCATTGATAATATTCGTTGCTACAATTGAAACACATAGAAATAGAGGTAACTCAATTGGTATTTAACACAAATAACTCTTATGTCATATCGTGTACTTATTATGAATAGCTTAATCCCTTAAACAAAATAAATACTATAAGATTTGTCTTGTGACTTATAAGATTATAAACACTTAATTCATCCCGTATTGCCAATTAAACATAATAAATATTGATAAAAAACAGTGAAGCACACATATACTTAACTTTCATTATAGATAAAAAGGTACACCAACATCAATAAGGAGAATACACCACAAAGTTATTCTCTAAATAGAGTTGGACTATATACAGTTGCCTCTGAACCTAGCATGCAACCATTGAATATAATAATAAATATTTAAAGATGAATATTGAGGAAGAATGCTTCAATTCATTCCAATTTTAGAATAGAGCCCATTTTTTTTTGGGTCATACTCAAGATTTATAAAGAATCTTAGGCATAAGAAACTGGATATCATGAGCTTCAATTTGATAAGAAAAAAAAAGGAGTCCCGAATGTGAAAGTCATGATCATTTAAAGTTGTGTTGTCCAGGTCTGCTGCTCAAGCAAGATCTTTACTTGTTCCAACAAATCTTTTGTTCGTTTGACTTTTCCCTGCTCATTTGACAATTTAGCGACACTGTTTTGCACATTAACCTTTGGTTTAACCGGACATAACTTTGTTTTTAAACTTCAAACCTTTTCGAAGAGGTTTGCATGTTCAAAAATGATTTAAATATAACTTTTTTTTTAAACTTCAAAACTTTTCGAAGAGGTTTGCAAGTTCAAAAATGATTTAAACTCACTTTTCACCATGAATTAAACTCTAATCCCAAAGCATGTTAACTCTGTTGGGAGAATTT
>JAOTRH010000010.1:4960849-4987741 GCA_034768845.1 Heliamphora exappendiculata | reverse complement strand
CAGAGATCGTGGAGCCGTTTTATCCTGGGAGAGTGACGCCGGTAAAATACCTACAACACCCTCGGTAGGCGGCGAATTATTCTTAAGGAAACTGCGATTGCAGGACTCGGTTTGCAAATTCTATTCATGTTGTTTCTATTATTTTATTTTTCTGTAATTTCATATTACTGTAACTTGTTGAAAGTTAATAAAGATATATATTTTCTGGATCACTGAGCATGTAATTTTATTATGGCGTTGGATTATCTCCCAACAACTTCTACGTTTATGAAAGCTCTAATTGGTAAGCAATTTTTGTTCTATTTCTTCGACTTTTTAATTTTTTTTATCTAACAAGTGGAAATAAAAACGAAATAGATCGTTTGATAACTTAGCTTTTTGAGCTAACAAGGTAGGTCGTTTGGTAAACTTTTTTGGCTTTTTAAGTTTTTGTCTCACAATTACAATATTTGTATTTATTAATATATATTATAGATGACTTGTGATATGTAAGAAGGGCAAATTTTCCTTTTCATTGGGATTTGATATGTAGTGGCCTGCGGAGGAAAAGGTTTTTTTTTAACTTTTTGGCTTTTTTGAGGCGAGGAAATTATCTTTTTTATTTTTTTATTTTAATTTTAGTCAAAAAGCTAAAAAATCAAGGTTATCGATCTAGGTCCAGTGATTTACTTTAGATTTGCTTTACTAATCCCTTAATTAATTTACTTCCACCATATGTGGCTAGCAGGCTGGGGATTATATATTTTTTTCCATGCTGGTTTTCATGCTACGCTCGCATCTGAAAGGTTTTATGGGTACTACTTTCTTGGTCTCTTCCAACTTGTTACAATGCAGTGCCAAATCATTAATTGTTCGTCATTTTTCTAATGCTGAAATGCCTGTTTTACTATTCATTAGATTGAGAAATTCGGTATACCTTAACACAGAAATTGAGCCTTCATGAACCGTAGTTTGGCACATTCACCTCCCTCTGTCACCACCATACAACCCACCATCCATTGTTGTCATCCTCCGCCACCGAAAGAATAATCATGGCAAGCGTAGCTCTCCGAATGTACATCAATCTTTCTCTTTTTCGGCATTACAAAAATCTCGCATCATTGAGCCCATATGTACCCGTATAATGTGGACATATAGAGAGGGGATCAAAAGGGGTAAGGAAAGGGGGCTGCAGGTTTTGAGGGGTGGGGTGGATCCCACTCATTAGTTTTTTTTTTTTTTTAATCGGCAAATACTTACACACCCATAACTCTTATACTTGCACTTAGTAAGGTCTCAACTCTTAACCTTTCATTTGGAAGGTAACGCCTATACCATTAGGTCAAAGACGACTTGATTTTAGTAACATTCTTTTTCAAGTTCTCGCAACCCATCATCCATTGTCGCCGTCCACCACCCGACAACCACATCTATGCCACGACAACCCAGGTGCCTTCATCAGACCCTTCATCCACCAAGTACCCCCAGATAACTGCTGTTTTTTGTGTCAAGGTCTGTAAGCCTCGTGTTGTAGTTCATGGCCCTCTCGTCACCAACGCCTTTGTCTGGCCCACAGACCTCGCCTCACCTTTGTCCATATCTACCTCAGCCACATTGAAGTTCGAACTTTGCCTTATCCCACCCTCAACCTCTCTCTATGCTTTTAAGAGTCCACAACCTGGACTTCTTTTCTATCAACTAGCCCCTCTCTTGTTGTCTATTATCGAGGGCGAGGACAAGGGCTAGTGACATCCAATGGTGGGCTCATTAGGGCTAGAATTTTCTTACCTGAAACTGAAAGTTGTGCTCGATGGATTTGAAGTAATTCACGATGTGGTTAATTTGGTTAAGGTTTGTAGATGATTGAAATATATAATAACTAGCAAATCTGAGCAAATCTGAGCAAATCTGCAATTTGAGTGGCTCGACCTTGCAATTAACTAACAGATGAAGATCTTTTAAAAATTATAATATATCCAATTGCCCAATAAGGGGCATCGTATATCCTGTTTGATGAGATCTTGAGCTGTTAGATCTAAACGGAGTTACTCGGGATTTGATGTCGAGTGAGACCAAGTCATAGAAAAGGGGGAGGACTAGCCCGATTAAGTCGCTCGAGTATCCTAAATTACTTGAATTCACCAAAAGCTCACCCTAGTAGCTACTCAGACTCGAGTTACTGGGATTCTCAGTGGCTCGACCAGCCAGTATTACTATTTGTCACGTAGTACAAGAAATTTTATAATACAGACTATAAAACGTAGTCTTGACCACGAGTAAAGACATTTCATAGTACAAACTATGAAGCATAGCACAAATTATGACAGTAGCTCTGACTACATGATTATATTACTATGGCGCAAACCATAAAGGCATCACAGACTGTGAGTGTAACTCTAATGACTTAATTATGATGATATAATACAGACTATGTGGCTCAGCTATGACTGAATAGCCAAAATATAGCACATACTATACAATAATAGATTCCTCTGAAAATCGAAAGAATGTCCTACAGACAATAAAGACAATTTCAGTACAATCCTGCACGGGATGCTGGGAGACGTGGTTTGGTGGCTAAGGAAAAAATTTATCGGGCCTTAAAATTCATCCACTTGAGTCACACGACCTGAGTTGGTCGAGTATTTGACCCGAGTGGGTCGAATACCCACTAAACACCCGATGGCTGACCTAGTTGAGTTGGAAAAGAACACTGATTCTTTGAAAAATTGTTAATCTTTGGATATAATCTCTTGATCCCTGATATTACCTTTCATTATTTGATTGTATCTTTTAGGAGTCCAGTTCTAATCCTAATAACTCCATTCGAGGGTTATAAATAGAATGGATGGCCGTGCTTCTAAGGCATTCTGATTTAGACTATCCGATACATGTTTATACTATCAAATACTCTAAACTCAACTAGGCTTCTCATTCACCTAAACATCTCTTTTTCTGTTATGTGTTTCTGATTAATTTGCATATTTCGTCTCTTTAATATTTATTAGTTATTTTTTCCTTTAAAAATCCTATAAGGACATTGCTCGCATGTGGTTGTAGATTGTCATAAATGAGAGATGTGATTGGGTTGCCATATGTTAGTGATGGCAGTAGTGGCAGGCAACAGAAGAACGAGGTAATAGGAAGAGATGGTGGTTATGGTTTTGTTAGCTTAGGGTGCAAAGTTTGGGAAAGAAGATGATGACAAAGAGGGTTAGTTTTGTCATCAAAATTGGTTTTAACTCTAAAACTAGAAATAAAGTTAAGGATTAAAAGATAATTTCATACCTAGTGTCAGTTTCATTTTTATAGGAACTTTCACACTTTTTTCTTAGTGCACATCCTTCTTTAATACTTACTTTCCTTTTGAGACAGTTCTTATATAAGCACAAATTTGAGTATAAGATTGCACATACTTCTCTCATGTAAGTTGGATTCTACAAATATGCGGGACCCACACCATGTGAGAAAAGTGTGTCAAATTCTGTGTTTTGCATTGATGCACATAGCATTTTTCCTTTTAAAAATATCAAAATTTTCATTTATTATCATATCACATCTTTTTGTTGCCTAAATGCTCCTTTTTTCAACCTTAAAAACCTTTACCCTAACCAATAACCACCATACACCACCACCTTCGATTGTTGTCGAGGTTGCTATCTCTCACCCTCTTTCCTCTGCCACCCTTTAGCTCATCCCCTTCCCTTGTCCTTGTGCCACTCCTCCCTTCCCTTCTCTAATGTTGTTGCCTTCCACCCCCCATCCTACGCATTGCCACCTGCCTTCCCTTGCTCTTCAATTGCCACCACCTTCCTCCCTTTCCCTTCTACCCTTTCCTCTTCCCTTTACCCTCTCTACACACACTTCCCTTACGAGTAGGGTTTTAGATTGTGGAGAGAGTAGAAGATAGAACATTTAGAGTTTTATTCGGCCTTTTAGATCTATACATTTGTCATATATTTGATCATTGAGAATCAAATATTTACCCTCAATTTTACACAGTAAAACTGAATCTCTTTCATATTCGCGTGTTTTGGAACTGTTCAATTCAGCACATCCAAACACTAGCAATACATTTGATGATTCACGAAAATCGAATTTGTTCAACAATTCACATTTGAACACCAACATACTATTTAACTATTTTATATAGGTATACGGTTCTCTCTCTCTCTTTCTCATATTATAAAATACAAACATATAATAGGGGAAAGGTTTCAATCGATATAAAAGGACGAGAGAGAAAGAGAAAGAGAAGGGCGCTAGAGTTTTGAATGTGGCGCGGATGGTGCTAGGAGAGGGGAGAGGCAAGAAAAGGTGGTCATAGAGGTAAATTTAAAATTATAGAATTTGTCGGGAATAACATTGCAACAAAAAATCATTTCTATAGTTGCACTAAGAAAAATAAAATAAGATTAAAAAAAATCGCAATTAGTGCACAAACTCTCGACACATCATGAGTAGCAAGTAGACTCTTCTTATCAAGACGAGTAGAAAATATAAAAAATTTTACTAAGATCTAAAAACAAGGTTAAAAAAACCAACAAATCGACGTAGGCTAATTAGATTTTTGTTTTTGTTTTTATTTTTTTTGTCTTTAATGATCTTTCTAAGTTTTCTAATTAATTTTTTATTTTTTATTTTTTATTTTTTATTTTTTAAATTCCTCTGATCAAGGCAATTTTAAAAAAAGGTAAAAAAAATAGTCAAGATAAAAAAAAAGTCCAAATGCTACAAAAATAAGCAAAAAATGAAAATTTTATCCCAGACGGGGTGACTCGAAAGCACATCACAGCGACAAACTGATTCCAATGGCAACAGTTTTTTTTTTTTCCGCGGGTTCTTTCTTCGTTTGGAGATCACTTAATTACTGTATCAAACACTTTGTTTGGTAACTTTATAACTTTTTTGGACTTTTAGCCAATTATGGAAAAAGTTCATTTAGATAAAAAAGTTCAAAAAACACAAATAAATCAAAACAGGTCAATAAATTATATTTTATGCTACTTATTTTTTTTTTTGATAATTTTTTTCATCTTTTGAAGAATAGAAGATAATTTCCAGTTCTTACGACCCAAAAAATTAAAATTTATTAAGTAAAAAGATTTAAAAAATCAAGAAAAAAGGAAAAAAAATGCAATTCCTATCCCAAACGGACAGTTTGTTTGGTACATTGGCTTCAACATTAGATTTTGACTCCTTCACTTGAAGCCAAATTTTTTTTAAAAAAAAAAAAAACCTCGGTTAAAAAGTAGCTTTAAATTGCCAAGCAAAGATTTATATATATATATATATATATATATATATGTGTGTGTGTGTGTGTGTGTGACATTAACAGGTAACCTTTTTTATGAAAATAACTAAGTTTGTGTTTAAATTAATTTTTTGTGATTTTTTTTATTTTTAGTAAAAAAATTTCAACATTAACTTAAATGAGCATATTTTTTAAATTTTTCTCGTCATGAAAAAATAAAAAAATAAATTTTTTTATCAAAACTTCAAAAAAGTTCATGGACCAAAAAAAAAGGCCAACTTAACAAAAAAAATTTAATTTTCTCGTTTTTAATAAACTTTTTTCAAAATTATCTCTAACATGCATACTTTTTAAAATCTTTTCATTACAAGAAATCAAAAAAAATAAAAAATTTAAAATAAAATATAAAAAATTCATAAAAACAAAAAAAAAAATCCAAAAAAGGTTACAAGGCTTTTTAGTCCATAGGCTAAAAACCCGAGGTTAAGACAGGAAAGCAACTTATTCATCATTGAATTGAACATATAGGCAACTTAATTTTCAGAACAGCAAGCAAGCAACCAATTTTATTTGCAGCACACATCACACCATCAGGTCTCGCGGGCTAACCTGATGGAACCACTTTTTAAACTGGCCAGTTCAGAATTTTTCTTGTTACTTTCCCAATAAGTCTTTTTTGCATTTTCTGCTTCCAAAAATGTAAAGCACCCTTAGGCATGGCAACTTTGACCAAACCAAATTAAATTAAACTAAATTAAACTTTTATCTCAATCAATTAAAATCGGCTACATGAATCCTTTTATATCAATTTACTCTTTTAATAATCATATCTTCAATTAATTGTAATAAATGTATATCTTTATTTTAATACATTTCATGTCAATTTAAGTCTACCATTCTTCCATAACAGGTTTTGCTATGCCTTTGAAATGTTATTGATTTTTTTACATAATTTTATAATTTAAACCATTTTACATTGTAAATTTGTTGAGTCACTATTCATACAACAACAAAAAATCAATGTTTAGAACATAATTAGCCACATGATTTAACCACATTTGTTTAATTAATTATAATTTAAAAAGTATACTATTCAATGATTTTTTAAAAAACAAATATATAATTGGATTATGTGGGTAATGATGTCCAATAAAATTGAGGTATTGCATGAGTAATATAATTGGTGAAATCTACAATATAAACGATTCATATCATAAAACTACATAAAAAATTAACACTAACTTAAAGCACAACAAATCCTATTTGAGGCCATGTTTATTAATGCCCATTATAGCATCATGGACTCAATTGTTAGTGAAGTGCACCACCTTTACCCATGTTTGATTTCAAATAATTGGATGTCCATTGCCTGCTTGGATTATTAATCCCATAAACATGGAAATAGTAAAAACCCAATTCATACTTGGCTTCTATAATCCAGTTCAAGGGGATTGCTACTAAAATGACAAATTTATCCCCATACACTCACTTAATACCAAAACCACCCCTAACTAATGCAAAACAAATTTGTTGCCCAGAAAATCTTAAAAAGCATCCCGGTGCGCGAAACTCGCGCGTATACAAGATCTGGAAAAAAGGGCCAACCATAAGGGATCAATGGTACATAGCCTTTCTTTGCATTTGTAAGAGAGTGTACTCACGCCTCAAATTTGTAATCTCCAGTTCACACGGCGGCAACTCTATCTTTGACAAGGCTCTCTTTCTGCCCGGAAAACCTTGTCCACCAAAATAACCCAAAGACAGTCTCTCTCTCGACGGAGCACGCACTTGATAACAAAGCAATTTTTTTCCTGCAACTCAAACAAGCAAAGCCAGTTCTTGTACCAAGGAGGAAGGCAATAGGTCTGGCGTATCCAACATGGATTTCTTTGTATGGGTGGATTCTCTAAATGTGTGCTTAATTTCTTCAAATCTGGAAGTGGGGAGGCTTCACCATGAATTTTGGCCATTGGGGAAAAAATGGACCTTTCTTTGTTTTATCAAAATATTATAGAAGGGTAAAAATGAAAATATAAAATTATAATTCCATCCATTTATTCCAAAATAAACATGAAATTTTGGAGTCCATGGTACAATCCCTTCTCCAAGCAAACATAGGGAGAGGATTGGCGTCATTATATTGGCGTCATTATATCAATACCCCTCTCTAGTAATTCCATCTCATTGCAAATCATATCCAATCTACCAAACGAGGCGAGAGTTAAGGGCGGTGAAATTAAACTATATAAGAATAATCTCATATAATCCCTTATTTGCTTTGCCAAATTAAAATGGAGATTAAATAACCTTCAACCCTCTTAACTACCATAAGTCCAAGACTATTAGTATCCCACTTCTTTGCAACTTCATAATAATCTAACTAGGATCATGTCAAACCAAACAATGTATTATTTATCTTTTGATTATCCTCTCTTAACTAGACACCATTCGATACAAAAAAAAAACATTACACTAATAACTCAATTCATAATCCTCGAGGTACTAATAATCCAGGTATATGAAAATAATTATTCAACCAAACGAGCAACAGGTGTCTTGCACCTTCCGCACAACTACATAAACTGTTATAAATATAGTAAATCTGGGTCAGGCAGCCATACCGGATGATGAAACGTGAGTTGTAGGTTTTCCTTTGCGGTTCCAAATCGGAGTCGTCTCGATAAGCTTATGGGGAACAAGCCGGCTTTCCCGCTTAGTGAGCTTGCGGAAATTGCTGACTTTCAACTTAGCTATCTTAGCCTCCTCTTCGGCGGTTATTTCCCTTACCACCACTGTCAGTCTACACTCCGGTCTCTCTCTTATCCCGCATTTTCCTCTAGCATGATAAGAGATTCTCTTTTTATAGAAGCCCTTACCAAGGAATGCCTCAGCTGTAAGAAGTGAGAAAAACGTTTCAATAAGCAGCTGAATTCCAAATAAGAGGAAGAAACGAGGTCCATTTGTTGTAGTTACCGACAAGTAGACGATCTCGGTCTAAACCATGGTTGTGGGTTGCATTTGCCCTGGCTGAGTGGATAACCTGAACATAAAAGGTTTCTACTAAGTTGAAAACACAAGAAATTAACATGTCAAAGTAACCCAATGGTTTAAGGTCCAGCCATCAACTCGGAGATCTTGTGTTCGACTCCCGCTGAAAGTGCTCAATACCTATAGTTTGCGGATTATTGCAGGCATTCAAAGGTTCACCCCTCAGGGGTGGGTCCCAAGGCCTTGCTTTGAAGGGTGTAAAAAAAAACAAGAAATTGTTCCCCCAGAATATTTTGAGACGCTCAAGAACCAAATGAACAGAAACAGATCTTTCTCTATTAGATGTGGACACGTGTTTGCATCAGACAAATACTAAGTTCACAAAATACGCAACACCCCGTATATTACTGAAAGAACTCTCGGAACCGAAATTCCTACAATTGCATCACCTGATACACAGTTTTTGCAGCTCGCTTTACTGTCACTTGCAATTGCAACAACGCGTCTTCCACACGCATGCCACGAACTAATGCAGCAACCAAGTTCACCTTCTTTGGACTCTGAAAACAACAAGGTGTCTAATCAAAGTTGGAAAAAAAGAAGGAAAGGTAGGTACATAGGGAAGGAATTACCCTTTATGAAACATTTGAACTATTCTAACAGAAAACATCCAGTTTACCATGTTCTTTTTATGTATCACAAACATTCAGTTTACCATGTTAAGATTTTAATTTGTCGCGCATGGAGCTGAAGTAAATTTAATTCTTATGACTGCCTACGTTTTCTGATACTTAAAATTTAATTCTTCCAATCTCCAAAGTTTTGTGATACCTTGCTTCAAAATTGGTTAATTTGTGATGTGAATAAAAATATATGTAATCTGAAATCCAGAAGGCTAGCTTAGTGGCATTTAGGATTTCCTGGGAAACTAGCCAGCTTGCCGGATGAGCAACCAAACAACATTACACTCTTCCTCTGAAGCAACTGATTCCCCATTTGAAGAACTTTTAAGTATCTAAAGAAAAAGATAAGATAATTTAATAGCTTTAGAGAGAGAGGGAGAGAGAGAGAGAGAGAGATGTTTCAGTTAAAACTTCCTAATTTAAACATGCCAAGAAACCCCTTATTCAGATACAAGAGCAGTATAACTGAATTCTAGCCAACTGTAACAAACTTGCAAGACACAATTATTAGGGACTAGTTGGAAAACTAATTGTTTCCCTTTCACATGAGAACTCAAAAGAAAGGAGTGTGTGCCCCCAACATCTATTGGGTCCACTTTTGGCAGGGTGCACTCCATATATAATTCATTATATGCCAAGTGCCAACATGAAAGAATGTCCAAGAGAAAAAAAAAAGGACGCCTTATCTTTTATTAGTTCATGGTAGTCAGGATTCTCGTCTCATTAAAAAACTGAAAAAGCCACGAAAAACATCACTAAGGATGTAAAAAGAGAAACAAGTAAGGAAGAAAAGTATGACATAAAAATCATGCAAAAACTAAAACCTGGAGTTGGCACTTAAATGAGATCTGAGGATGCAGTCTTTTCTATTAGAGCATCTTTATTAAACTATCAAAATCTTTAGCCAAATTCTATCTTAAAAGCATAATTTCTGTTTTAACTACCACCTTTGTTAATAGACTCTCCAACAAACTCCCTATTCTTTTGAAATATTTAACTTTTTATTCTTCCTATTTTAAAATTGTTTCTTACTACTCAACACGGCAACACCCAACTATGAAAAGTGTTTTTTTTCCCCTTCTAATGTTTGGTTAGCCAAAACCACTAGCTATATTTGTTGAGACAAAAGTACCTACCTAAAATAGCTAGTTTGATGGGGATGCTCTTACAGCACCAACGCAATACAAGACA
Source organism: Heliamphora exappendiculata (assembly GCA_034768845.1). Classification (NCBI taxonomy): domain Eukaryota; kingdom Viridiplantae; phylum Streptophyta; class Magnoliopsida; order Ericales; family Sarraceniaceae; genus Heliamphora; species Heliamphora exappendiculata. The sequence continues at coordinate 4,977,646 of JAOTRH010000010.1, read as the reverse complement.
AGAAATGACTTCTAATTCAGTCTTTTATACATGCTTCGATTTATTCATTGTTTAGGATGTTTAGGCTTCTTGGGAATATGGAATAAGTGAACTGCATTCCAACAGCAGTTGAACACTTAAAGGGCCAGTGTAGCATGGATTAATGACAATCATAAAACAATTCATTTATTGCAATCCCACACTCATAGTTAGCAGGACTGAATGGGCCATCAACCCACTCTAATGGCTGGGTCGCGGGCTCACGGTTCAAGTGTGGACCAAACTAGCTAGCTCATCCAGTTCAAGAGTTGAAAATGTTGGCATATTGGCTAGTGTCCGGCATATCCACCCCGAAGGTTGAGGGATTGATTAGATTCTGCAGCACTTCAATATAGTTTTTCATGCAACTTATCTGAGAGTCTGTATAACATGTGAACCAGGTCAGAAAGACCTGCTTATTTGACCTTCTGATCTTGTCCGGTTCAGATAACACTGCCTACACTGCTACTACTGGATAGAGGTACTAAAGGAAGAAAGTATTCCTGAATAAAAAGAAACTAAAAATGATGATTTAAATGGATATTATAACTTCTTTAACACACAATATGTAGCAGTAGAAGTGATGAAATAAATTTGGGGGTTCAATGCCATACACATATTCCCTGAAAGCTTTAAATTTCTAAGAGAACTTTGTACGCCATCAATGAAAGAACTCAAAGAAAAGTGGAATCTCCTACCTGTTTTATGCCTTTTAAAACTGCTTGAACTTTTGAAGCTTTAGAGACTACTTTCTGATCTTCAGTTTTCCCACTATTTAGTGCCAAAACAGGTGTCAATGGAGAAGAAATAGGTGCTACATCAGATGAATCAGCAAGCAACTTTCTCGAACTGGAAAATCCCTGGAATAATAAAACATAGAAGAAATTTATACAGTTGGGCAAGAAGATTAGAAAAATTAAAATTTAAGGAGTTGGGGGCCATTATCTCAATCTGTGTTTTTGTTTCTTTTGGTAATTCATTCACGAAAAAGGATCCAAATAAATCTCAAAACCAGCCCATCAGAGAGAGAGAATTCCTAGAGTAGGGCCAGAAATGGACTTTTCGTACATATCATAGAGTAAGAAAATAAGTCTGAATCATTAAATCCTTTGTGTGCACTCTGGAAATCCACACAGGCACATACAGTAGTCCATTGATCAGCATTTTGTACAAACAGGTTGGTACATATGTGTACTTTGAGATGGAGTCTGTTAGGAGGCAACCATATCGGGTTGCCAAATATTTCTCACAAGAGTGCCCTAAGCTTTCAAAATACATAACTCTGTTTTCTGTTTTTGCTTCCCAGCTAAATTGATCTCCAGACTGAGGACAATAGGTTTGAAAATGATGAGATAAAATTTTGTTTAAATTTGGTAGAGTAATTACTGGAAACGTTATCATTACCAACAGTTGAAAATATTGATACAATGGCCTTGAGATTCTTAGAGATGGTGAAGTCCACAGACTCCGTAAATAAGACATCTCACCTGCACAAATTTTCAATGTTAATTAACCATCAATGTTTTATAGCTAGATACCATTTTGGGATGCATGAAAACAAAGATTCCCAATTTTCTTAGTAGCAAAGAAAATTCCAAAGACATCTTGGTTGATGACCAAGAAAAGAAAATTTCAAAGCCATATTGGTTGATGACCAAATAAATCTTCAGATTCATATCTTTAGAGCAACATACATCCAGGACAATAATATTCTGCAACATGCTTTCAATAAAAATATAAAAAGAAATAGATATAGAATACCAGGTGCTAAGGAGGCCCTTGAGTGATGACAAGAGAAGTTGACAGAAGAATTGTGATTATGCTCCAATCTTTTCCCAGCCTGACATAGTATGGATAGAAAATGCCTCTGCCAGCCCACCATGACTTGAGCTGAAAGATTCTCTTCACATAGAATTTCCCACTGGATAATAATAAATCATCTACAGAAAGAACAAAGACAATCATTTGGATTTTAGCAGTAAAGGGAAACGCTAATTTGAGAGACCACAAAATCATGCAATTATTGCCAAGGATACGCAAAAGAAGCTAATAGCAAAAGCGCATAAGCTGTGAGGCCATACAATTCAGAGCAACTTATATGAAAGGTTATAAATATCAAATGCAATGTATTCAAAACATGCATTGAATACCTAGAACTAAAATTACTACCGTTGCATAATTATAAAAGTTTTTATTGTAAAAACTACTACCGTTTCATGATTGTAAATGTTGTTATGAGATGAAAGGAACAAGTAGGAGTTCTACTATACCATGAATCAATAAGAGAGGAGTTTCGTACCATAAGTGTGAAGCTAGGGGCCTAGGAAATAAATTCAACTTGAGGAGGACTAATTGGCCTTCCATCAAACATGTGACGGACAGGTATTTAAACAAACAACTGCAACTCTCACATTTTGTTTGTTACAAACGTTGAGGAGTTTATTATCTTCCTCAAAGGGAGTTAATTTGAAACTTGAAATGTCCATATCTTTTTGAGAGAGAACTGATCAAGAGCTTCATAAAAACACAATTTTTTGACAAAAGTTACCACATTTCTGAAATTGGTTTACATGGAGCTATTGATTTATGAAGCATCTAAAAAGCATGATAAAACCAAAACACCAAAATAAAGTTGTCAATCCCCTACCAGCCAACCTACTGTTTTTGTCATTGATATGTACCAGTTCTGGTACATACCGCCTTTACCATTTCACAATTGGTCACCATAAATATTATATATTTACCAAAAAACATTTACATTGATTTATAGAATTTGTCATGCATAATAGTGTCAACATCATAGCACAGCATAAATGAGTCATCCAAGTTCCAAAACAGGTATATATCCAAGAAAATTATAAAACATATTCACTGTCTACTTGTTTCTGCACAGGAAGGCTGCCAGCTCGGGTGTAAAATGCATCACGCGAGAAAATAATTGAATGTTCAACATAAGCAGAAAATAAACACAAGGTACCCACACAAACAAACAAACAAAAACCAGGGATCGAACTTGCATTTCACAGTACAGTAATTCAGCATTGAGATGCGAGAAACTCCACAAACTAACTTCTGTAAGGCCAAAAACCAAGTGGCCAAGGCAAGATGCAACAAAAACACAACTATTATGAAAAGACATGCAAGACAGATTGCCTCCTAACATTAGCTATACTTCTTGTACTCCTCAAAACACGCAAATACATTATTCTCAAAACTGGTGAAATTCAAAAAATTTATATCCATCGGATTTCAGCGATGGGCGAGATATTCTACAACAAAATCGCAATTTCAAGCCAAATTACACCAGCTATAGTGACCTATCCAACCGCACCAAATTCCAAATAAAGGAACACAACCAGGGCAGGTAAAGAATCTAGCAAAATCGAAATGCTTAAGATTCGGGTTCAATGGTTCACGAATAACATAAGAAGAGAGTCCCAATTCACGAAGATCTGACTGCGACGGCGACGGCGACGGCGACGGCGTGAGATGGAGGAAAAGGCGGCAAGATGAGAGAATGAAGTAAGTGTACCTGACGGACGATGTCGCCGGAAATCCGTCGAAAAAGTCAGAGAAATCTCTGCAGAGCCGCGAAGCGCCACTCCTTGCCCAGTTTTAGGTTCGCCAAGCGACGAAGGTTTTGGAAAACCGAACTGACGTATAAGGTTCGGGGTCCCTGCTGTGCTTAAAGCGCAGCAGGGTTTGCTGCGCCAAGAAACGGCGTCGTCTGAGGCCAAACGGATTTCCAAATTAATGGCTCAAAACGCCACCGTTTTGAGCAACTCTCATCCCACCAAAATTAAAACCTAAAATGGAAAATCCAGTTTCCCTCCTTGCGCTGGTTTTCCTCTGCTAACGTCGGTCGTCTCCTTCAACGCCTCAACGCCGACCGCCCCACCGCCCCACCGATCTCCCCTCATTTCCCTCCTGCGCTTGTTTTCCTCTGCGCTGGTTTTCACTGCGACGGCAACTGTCTGTTTTATTTTTATATTATCTGTTTTATTTTTATATTAAAATATATATAATTGTTGTGTACTTTTTTTATTAAAGAAATTTTTTATAAAAAAAATTTAAAAATAGTGGAGTTTAAAAAGGTGAGATTCTTTTATTTGAACATGTATAACTTTTTTTATTAAATATTGTATTATTGTTGTGGGGGTCATGTTCATTCGTACTGTTATATTGTTTATAAATTTTTTATTTTATTTTATGTAGATTATATTATTATTATAAAATAATGTTATATTATTTATGAATTTTTATAAATTTTTTTTTATTAGTGACAGAATGAAAAATAGTGAACTCGAGAGCTATAGTGAAAATGTTAAAAAGTTATCTAACGATTGCAAATCATGTATTGAAATAAAATTCGAAGAAGCTATATTTAACTTTTATGATAATTGTTTTTATACTTTTTTTAGTAATTCGTAACGATCCTCACAAATTTAAAATGTAATTGATCAAATATGGGATGTTCATAATTTTTATTTAATTCTCGTGAAAAAATTCGATGATTTTTGTATTGAAAATTTTTTTTTATCATTTTGTTAAAAAAATTTGTTATGTTAGTGTGTTTGAGATATGTATAGTCTTTTTTGTTAATGTGAAGTGTATTTTTTTAATTTTTTAAATAGGACGTAATTTAAATATGACGAAATTCAAAATTTATGTGAATAAAATATTTTAAAATTTTTGTGTTTTATTTAATTTTTAATTTTTTAAATTTTTTATTAAATAAATAATAATAACTTTTTAACATTTTTAAAAGGGTGCTACTAGCATTACCGAATATTTCTATCGAAAATATTGACCAAAATTACTTAAAACACGTGTTTAGCTCACGCAACTTCTGATACATAACCCATTGCACCAAGAGCCCCATCAGTGCCATTGTTCTAAACCTTGTCGAGCTCGTCAGCTGCGACCACCCGCTGCTCATCAATCACCAGTTCCACAAGCATTAATCGGCAACGGTGACGAGGACCGAGCGGATCATCAGCGCGTTCGAGTAGTATGAGCAGCGGAGCGAATGGACGATCAAGCACCAGTTTTACACAGCGGTGGCGCCATTCAAGACGATGCACGAGGACGTGTGTTTTCTGGCGTTGAAGAAGAGCGCGTTGCTGCTGGTTTTACCGTTCTATAAGACGGAGAGTGGGCCGGTGTGGAGAGTGATCAGGAATATGCTCGAAAGGAAACTATTAGAACATTCTCACACGCATACATACACCAGTGAAAATATTCTTACAGTTTGTTAATACTGAGAATACCTCAACCGCCTGTCGCCTCTGCCTTTGCCGAACAGCCACGAACCCATCCAAATTCATCGCTACCCTTTTGTCCAATTCTACAGATTTATCAAAATTGAATCAATTCACACCCATATCATCCGAACTCACATGCTAGAATTGTATCCTGATCCATTCCACTGGAACAACATTATAAGATCGTATACTACGCTAGAATCACATTTCACGGCAGAGCAAAATACACAAATGCTACCATTGCCTTACAAGCAAACTGTGAAAATATTCTCGCAGACACACTAGTGAGAATATTCTCATAGTTTGTTAATTCTGATAACATTCTCAGTGTTAACCCCTCTCTCTCTCTCAACCAGATAACATGGAAAGTAAGCGCAAAAATTGAGAATATTCGCCGGTGGTGGTGGTGATGGAAGGCGACGGTTGTTGAGGAAGGAATGAGAAAAAAAAGAAGGTAAGTGAGAATATTTTCACACACACTAGTGAGAACATTCCCAGAATTGTTGACATTAAGAATGTTCTCAGTATTTTTCATATTGAGAATGTTTTCAGTATTTTTTACTTCGAATGCAATTAATTTATTATTTTGATTTTTTTAATGTATTTTTATTATCGAAACTATTTATTATGTAATATTTATTAAGTAAATTATTTTTATAAAAAATTAAATTAATTAGGCATTAATAGCTTTGCGAGTAGATCACATTTGTTGAAATATAAATAAATGGTAATATATAATTTTGTAAAAAATAATAATAAATAAAAATAATTAAATCATGTAGTTAAAAATATTCAAATATCTTAATTTTTTATATTAGTAATAAAATTAATAAATACTACAAAATAAACCATTTTATTATAAAAAAAATATATTAAAAAAACATAATATGTAAAAAACATTTAGTCATAATAAAAGCATAAAAATATTTAAACTAAAATTTTTGTCAAAAATTTCGGTCGAATGTTTGGTGAGGAATAGTATTTTTGTTTTCAAAAAGGTGCAAAAGCTAGGTGGCTGCTGTGCTTAAAGCATATCCATTGAACCAAGTTAGGTGCAAAACGACGTAGTTTTGCATTATGAATTATAAAATCTGTTTTAGCTTAAAACGCTGGCGTTTTAACGCGCAGCAGACCCTGCTGCGCTTTAAGCACAGCAGGCTCCCCTTGCCTGAAGTATAATCCTTTTGGGTTGGGTTTCGAGTTCGGATAGTTTATATTTATATATTAGTTTATAAATAAATATATAAATTTATAAACACCGTCATTTTTTAAAATTGAATCTATATATAACTAGCTAATTTTCTTAAATTGAATCTATATATAACTAACTATTGGCACATGCATATGTTAGCATTATAATTTCTAAATTAGATAATAGAAGAAATTTTGAAAAACCAAGTAAAAGTGTTTTTTGATAGCAAAAAAAACTAAATATGAGTACTTTTAATTAGGGATGACAATTATATCTGTATTCATCTCGTTTTCGCTTCTCCCGTCTCGTTTTATGTCAATTTTTTTCGCACTTATTAAATAACGAATAAGGGATAGTATTTACAATTTTTGCCTCGTTTTTTTTCGCCCCACCCCCGATTAAATAAATTAAATAAATTTAATATATAAACATATATATAAATTTTTTTAACAATATAATAAAACTAAAATACAAAAATATTATAGTTATTTTTATTTTTTTACTTGTATTTCTTATTTTCTTTGTTTTTAATTATAGTCATTGATCAATATTATTATTTTAATATCTTATCATGTTATTATTATTAATATTAATTTTTTTTAAAATAAAAAATATATTTTTTGTTATGCTCCCATTTTTACTATTTTTTAATTATTTTTTTTTAATTCTGTCCCACTAATAAACGTGATGGGGTGGGAACACGTGGCGCCCCAAATCCGCCCCATTGGCATACTTAACTTTTAATATCTAAAACCTTACACAACTTGGTTTGAAAAGTCACACCGAATGAAAGTTCTTTCTTTATTATTTTTTTTATCAATTAGTATAGATAATTTAATAAACAATGGTATACAATGTCTTTACTATATGTATTTTAGTTTATAAATATAAACTTATAATAATAATTATTTTTTTACTATTATTTAATTTTTATTCATTTATTTTTTATGTATATAATAAAATATAAAAATACAATAAGTTTAAACACTTAAGTCCCGTCCCGCTCCCCGCTACTTTTTTGATATTTTTTTCCGTTTTCGCCCTGATCAAATAGGGAATGGGGATTGGGGAACTAATCCCTGGTCCCGCCCCGCCCCATTGTCATTCTTAGACATTAACTGTTAGTATATCACGAGTTATCGTAGATAAAATTTGGCAGAACGACTCGTGTTGTTTTTAATATGCTATATATTAAAGTTATCTTCTTCGGTATCTTTAAAAATATTCAAATAATATTGGAATCATAAAACTACGTTGATGTTGTGTAGTTTTCTCCCTTTTATTTGTGAAAAAATAGAAATAGTTCAGGATGATGATGTGGTGAAAGATGAAGTTTGTTCCTTACTTTACAATATATTTTTATTTATATTCTTTATATAAATCTTTAGGTGTATTTAAGATTAGTTCAAATTAATTTCATCATAAACATTATCTCAAAAATATTAAAAATTAATATTTTTACACGTAGGATCCAATACTATAGTTATTTCAAAAATATGTAGTAGTGTGCCATAATATTTATTATATTATTAACTATGTCAAAATATCTATTATTTTGTAAATACTTCATAAAAAGATTTTATTATTTTTATAGGTTGGTGTAAAATAAGTGCAGGAGTAGAAGGGTAAATACTAAAAAAATAATAATTTACTTGATTCATCAAAACTTTAAAATTTTATTTTACAAATTTACATTACCCCAATTTTGACCGATTGGCGGAGATATATTATTTATTTCTTGTGTTTCAAAAAATAAATTAATTACTCTTCTTTATTTTATTGCTACTTATAACATATAACATGTAACATTTTACCAAATTTCTATATATAGTGGTTATTTTTTAACTTTTACATATTTTTTAATACATAGTTCCCTATAAACGTTTACTATTTTGGCACCACTATTTAATATTCATACAACTTATCTTATTCTATCAATAGATTCATCATATTCATTAAGTCATGGTCCTTCTGAGTCAAGATCCTAGTTCTGTCCCTGTTACTTTGTTTTTCCTTCGAAAAATGATTGATGCTCTTAGGATGCTTGCTTGTCAAGTAGCTGACTCATTTTATGGATGAATACGTGAGGATTAGGAAAGTATTACACTAAAAAGACTAAAAACATTAGTTCAAGTGTTGGTTGAAATTTTTTTTGAATGATTACTTCATGTCACTAAGCAACGATGACATTGCTAGATTGGTAGCAATTGACGATAGTCATGGATTTTCTTAAAAATTGGAGAGTATTGATTGTAAATACTGATAGTGAAAAATTGTCCAATTATATGGAAAAGTATGCACTTTAGTCGCATCTATGATCTAATAATTATATTGAAAGCAGTTGAGTTATATGATTATTGAATATGGCATTTTTTTGGATTGTTGGGGTCCCACAATAACACCGGCATACTAGAACGTTCGAATGTATTTACTGATCTTGCGAAAGAGTACATTCCTATAGTCAATTATTCAATATTTATTAAATCATTCTATGTCTATAAAGAAATAAAATAAAATATTTTGGTGGAACCCAACAGTTAAAAAGAAATGACGTTAAATGAGCATTTATAGTGCTTCAAGCACGATTCGCAATTGTGCATAGAAATGCATGTTTTTTAAAATGTGAAACCCTTAAAAATATTACGAAGGAATGCAAAATACTATATAACATGATATTGAGAATGAGCAACATTGTCAATGGAGTGGAGGACCTCATTATGAACAAATTGATGAGGATTCACATGCGCCACCATCACATGAGGGTATAATTGAGCTTTTGGAATTTATTTGATGCCATGATTATACATTAGAGATAAAAAAAAAACCTCATTGTCACTCCAATCTGACCAGGTTGAGTATTTGTGGCAATTACATAACCAATTATGAGAATCTGCACTTCTAAATTTTATTTTTTCATTTTATAACCTTTGTAACTTTACTGTTGATGGTTATGTTTTAGCATAGTAATTTGACTTGCTTTAGTTTTGATGCTAAGAACTTGAAACAAAAATTTTTTGGTTAAAGCTAACTGCTCAATCAAATATCTTATGAAAAACAGGGGTAAACAAAACAAAACAAAAAAATGCTCAATCAAATAGTTCTCATTGACTTGAAAATGTAACTGAATTTGACAGTGGCAATAAAGTAAAAAGTACCAACAAATTGCTTAAACTTGTGTTTTGACTAGTTTTTTTTTGTAAATTTTTTGACTTTTTAACTTTTTTGTAAAAATAAATAAATATAAAAATATATGAAAAAGGCAACAAAAGTCAAATAAATAGACTTTTTAAGAGATATTTAAACAAAAAGTCTCATAAAAAAATTAAGCCAAACATAGAGTAAGTACCATGTCCTTAGCAAAATACACAATCCAGGCCTTAATTTAAACATAACAAGTCCAACATTAATGCCTAGTTCCACTAATATTCTTGTTGCATCGGAGACAAGCCACTTGTATAAATCATCATCGTAATTCTTAAAACATGACAAGCCGAACATTAATGCCTACTTAGTCCTTCGACTTTGAAGGATTTTCATTTAACGGTCATGATACTATCCTTGTTGCATTGGAGACAAACATTTCTATCCATCATCATAATTGTTTTCTCTTCTTTTAGTTTCTTCCAGTTGAAGCTTTTCTCACTTAATACAAAGATGCTCTTGCTCTTTCTCATGCTTTATACAATTTTTGCTCGACTTTGAAGACATGCTTTCTATTTTTTTCTTCTCATTCACTTTCTCCTTTTTTTTCCCTTTCATTATCTCATTAGTATCCCCGCTGGATATGAACTCAAACAATTTTTGATTTGTTGTTTCTTCAATCTTTTCTTTTTAGCCTTTTTGCCAAGTGGTTTATTCAATTTTATGAAAGTTTCATGTGAATCATCGCCTAGATATATGGACTCTAGAGTAGAAGGCGAAGATGTTTTTCAAGTTTTTATTTTTTTTTTTGATTTTATCTTCTCACATTTCTCTAACCATTTTGGTTTGTAGCTCAGCACATTACAACAATGTTCAAATTGAGAAGATATTTTTTGCTTCACAAATCTAAAAGAATTAAGAAATTTTAAAAAAGGATACAATCTTTAAATATAATGATAATTGCAGTCAATTTATATTTCTATAAAATCAATACCTTGTCTTGCTCATTCACTCCACTTTGATGCATTGATTCAAGCTGTGCAAAGTAGCCACAAAATTTATTAGTACCAAGTTGAATCGTTGACCATCGATTCATTAGAAAAAATTTTGATTATATTTTGAAGCAGAAGTGTTATACTTATAAAAATTCTAACGTGTCTTGTGTTTTTGCTTATTGTCATATAGTGTTGTATTTAAAAATTGACTTTAAACCAACACTACATAGATAAATGTGGGTTTTTTATCGTTAATTTTTTTTTAAGTAAAAGAAAAAAAGACAACTTTCCAAGATAAGAATAAAAAGTTAGAACATAAGAAAGAATAAAAAGTTAGAACATAAGAAAGAATAAAAAGTTAAACATAAGAAAAAGGACCCAAAAGATGGTGAGTGGGAAGTTAATGCAAAAGAATGGGAAAGTAGTTGCATAAGTGTATTAAGATATCGAACAAGTTGAAGTTGAGATTTTTTCACTGAAGCTTTTCACATCTAATGGATAATTTGCTCAATCATGGTGTTATTTCTCCTTTGAGAGCGTGTATCGATCATTCTTTCTATAGCTTCTTTTTTATAAAACCTAAACGCTTGTTTACTTCTAAAAAAAAGCCTAACAACTAATTTTAAATCATGAATTAAACGAATCTACAATCGAAAACAATCGGAGTAGGTAAGATAAATTCCTGAATCTGCCATTGCCCTTATGTTTCTACTATTTTTTCTAAACTAATTACGGGCACAAATAGTACAACTTCATCTTATAAAATTGATGGGATTTTAAATAATTCAGATACTAATAAATATCTGGTCCGTACATAAAAGTGTCAATCTTATTCTGCAAAATACACTGTTAAGTCTCGATTTTGTGTTTAATATATTGTTTTTGTAGTATTTTTGTTAACAGCATCAAAGAGAGTTACTTAAATGAGAAAATAGTATATAACGAGAGAAAACGGAAACAAAGAACAAAAGGGAAATTTTGGCAAAAGTTTTGTCCGGACGTAGATTTGACGCAAACGAAAGTGGTCCAGAAAGAAGTGTGTCTGGACGGATTATGTCTACGCCCGGACGAAAAAGCTATTGGGAGGAAAATGTCCAAACGAGCATTAACCAGAGTTCGAACAAAACCTTAACAGAAAGAATTGTGTACAGATGAAATCCAATGATGTCCAGACGAAACCACAAACTGTTCGGATGAAATAAGTTGCGTCTTGACGAGGCGCACAATCAGTGTTTTATTTTAATTTTACAACTTTGGAAGGAATGCCAACTATAAATAGATGAGCTAGGTTCCTAAGCCATATATCTCTGATTTTAGAAGGCAATTGGCTATGGGATGGGAGGCAGTCGATTTGGGAGGCTCGGGACGTGATAAGAAGTCAAAAACGGAGACCCAAGGTTCTAATCTTTTTCAGCGTTTCATGTGTTCAAGCGCCAACATAAGCGGCTAAGCTTTTCTTTTCTTAAGGGATGATAAATCCCTAATTCGGTATTTTTAAAAGTAGTTCAAACTCGTTTTGTTTATTCTTTATTTTGAATTTAGTTTATTATGTGATTGGAAAACGTTGACTTTTGATCAACAAACTTTTAATTTGATTATTCAGTTTTCGTTTTTATTTTCTGTGATTGTAAAAATAAAATCACACAACTGTTATATTTATGTCTCGATATTTAAATGTGGGATACTTTATACTTTGCTAGAACGGGTCGTGCTTCGGACGAGCTGTGTCAAAAATTTAGATAGAGTATATTAGGTTTGGATTCGAGCTTGTCTTCTTGAAAATTCTTATCAGTTTGAACTCGCGATAGAATTAAATTGAATCAATTAAAAATAAAGTAGAGTTTAAATAAAACTAGAAGTTCTGGTTAAGGAGGAATCTAACCTTTAGAAATCTCTCTCACTTGAATTCTAAATTTAGATTTCTTAATTATTTACTTTAATTTGAATTTTAATCCAAATCAATTTTTTTTTCTCAAAAAAAATCATTAATTAAATATTTTAGTAAATAAATTATAATCGCATTAAATTTCTAAAAACAATATTTAAACTTTAGCCACTATCTTATGAGTTAATGGTTAAAATAATATTTTTAAATAATTATTTTTAGTATTGTACGAGACAACCAGCATCATAAACAAGTGCCCCATGAAGTGCATTATTAGCACAGCCAGAGCCTGAGATGTTAGCAAACCTGGAGCCAAAGAAATAGCTCAACAACTCCAACTACGAACTGAAAATCAAATGATAAAAAGGGTATTTTATCATTTCCAAGTTTATCACAGAGGATAAATAAACAATCATCAGTAAATCCGGAAATGGGTAAGGTAGCGTTTGGTGTAGTCAAAATTATAAACTAATAAGTTATAACTGAAAAGATGTAATTACGACTTCAAGCATTTAATGTTTATTAAAATTGTGAACTTATGTAACAGAATTTGTGTTTATTGCTTTAAAATAAAAAACAACAAGCAAAAAAGCTATAATCACCCCTGCTTGGATTTTCTTAATTTTTTACTGAGCTCTAAGTTAGAAGCTGAAAAATAAACTCTAAGTACGAAGTTTCCTTGTTAACCATTTCTTTCGCAGAGTTTGATCCAATGCTAAGAACATTCTTGCTTTCCTCTCATCCTCCAAAAAGTCACAAGCATCCAACAAGAGGTCCTCGTCAATATCCGGTATGGCCTGAAGCGCATCAATAACATTCTTTGTCGATATACAGTTCCCATTGTTGTTCTTATTTGTTAACGTCGCCACGGCCACTGCCATCTCTCGCACAACATCTTCCATACCCACAACCACATTTCGTGCTTTTTTACACAGATGAAGATTTTGTTGCATCTCAGGCCGATGCTTTTTCCGGTTTTCACTGTTCTTAATGCTGTCCCCATCTGGCGTCCCCTGGCAGACCTGAGGCACAGCAACTCCACCACTATTCTTAGCAGGAATTCTATCCTCAGAACTCAACCTCCAAGGAACAATACCATTCCTTGCATCAATCGTCTCGCTCCCACATATGATACACATGTCAATATACCATGGCATGGCCTTATTTTTATACCTCTGAAAGTTGCGTCGTGCCTGCTTGTAAAATAGTAAGCTATTTGTCTTGATTAACTCGGAAATATTTTTATAAAAAGTTAAAAACTAAACTAAAATAATAAAATAAAAAAACTTTGTACCTTGATAACCTTGTGCCAAACACAATCATCGGCTATCAACATTTGTTGCTTTTCGTCCCAGCTAAAACCCCTCTGACTAAGAAGATACTTTATGGTACCGTACTGCCTTCTCAAACTATTGTAACGGTTTTTCAAGACTACCTTACCGTGCTGACACCCAAATTTTGTGTTGAACAGCGAGATCATGTTAGTCCAGGCCTTGTTCTTGAAAGTACGTCCAAACTTATTCCCTTTATGAACCTGATCCATCATAAGTTGACTAAAATACTCATCCATTTCTTGTGACCAGTCAATTTTAGCACGATCTCCTTGGGCAGGAGTCTGATCATCCAATACCTTTGCTACAAGTGATGTACAAGTAATTAGAAACTGCATAAACAAATCATATGGCGATATAGAAATAAGATAAGAACATTGGAACACTGAAAAGTGCCATTTTTTGTATTGTCAAATGTCAAATCATCAATTCTACCTTGACCTACCTTCATTTTCATAGTCAACATCAAAACATGAAAGACTATATCTTCCATCAGCAACTGCATGAGCACATATTTTGCACAACTCGTTGTAATACGGTACAGCTTTTGTCCTGTACGTTTGCATGTCAGGACGGGCCTACACATGGCATATGTAAGCAACGTGTAAACTGAATTCTCACTCTCACGTGATGGGTTAAAATATTTAATGAGAATTTGTACCTTTATATAATCATCCCACACATGATTATCGGCTGTCACCATATGCCTCTTTTCATCCCAACTAAACCCGTTCTGGATAAGAATCTTTATGTTGTTATATTGTTTCCTCAACCATTTGTATCGGTTTTTCAAAACATCTGTCTCGTGTCTGAATCCAAATTTGTCATTAAACAGTGCAATCATCTCCACCCATGCTTCTTTTCTAAACACGTTACCATTCTTATTCCCTCTGCACACCTGATCAAGTAAAATTTCAAGAAAATAATGGTCCATTGGTGACGTCCAATTAGTCCTCAAATTGTCACTGCTGCTAGAGAAATCCTCGTCCATTCCTGTTCCCTGCACTACATGTTTAGTAAGAAGATATTCAACAAACAGAAAATGCTCGGAGATATGCATATGACATTAATTGTACTATTGTCGAGTCTGAATAAACACAATTTCCTCAACGTTTCAATCAGTTCTTTTTATTGATGAGGAAGATGGAGGAGATGAAGCTGCAGTTAGTGAATACTGTGAAGTGTACTAGAAATCAGAAGGGAAGAGAAGAAATGCCTTTTTGATGAAGCAAAAAACAGCATTTACAAATTCTTGCTTCCTCAGTCTTTCCTCATCTCACTAGCATAGTAGTCCAGCATTGCTGTAATGCCATAGACCACCAATTATAACATTATTGCTACCACTCTGTCCAAGGATGAAACCAGAAGTTCACATCCATATGGGGGGCAAATACAGAAATCTTTTTTGCCTGTTAATATAAATTATCGTATTTCAACTAGAGAATAACAAAAAAAAAGAATTTTATATTAAAATAAGACAATAAATAAACTGATATATATCCAGTCTTAGAAACATACGAACAAAACAAAAGTCATAGCATAAAATGATCTTTATACACCTGAAACTCATCATCTATCAAAATGGAACTCGACGCTACTTCAAATCCTAAAATCTTCAATGATGGACTATGTTTTAATTTTTAGCAATTTTCTCTTTCAATATACTAAAAAGAATTTGTAAGAAAATATCCTCCATTAGAAATTGGCATTGGTGTATTGAGAGTATTGTTTTCTCAACAATTTGTATTCTTTCTTTTAAAAGATTCATCAATTGTAGATGGCTTTGGAATCCGTAATAAAATATCACCCGTTAGAAATTGGTACCAGTGCATCGGCAACATTGACTTTTGAACAACTTGCATTCTTTCTTATTGTCGATGGCTTTTTCATATTAATATACATATCAAATAAAAGTCATACAGTTTAGAGCATATTCAAATCTGAAAATATTATAGCCGCATAGAATAATTGGCTTCCCTTCTCACCTAAGTTCCCGACCCTCTAGTAAAATAGGAGTGGGGGAAGGCAAAATAGGAAGCATTAGTAAACAATGAATCAAGAACCAAAGCCACTTTCATGACCATCCACCAACCCGTAGGGGTGCAGCAACTCAAGTGTTGGTATAGTGAAGTTGCTAATCAAAAAAAAAAAAAAGTGCAATAATTTGAATAAGAAAAACAAGAAACATAAGGAAAGTCAAAAGGAACATAATTCTCGACCAAAGAAAAAATGAATTATGCCTCAGGATGCTTTGAGAAATGAAACCAAACTCTGTTCAACCCTGAGATTACAATAATTACCTTAATCAGTTGAATATTTTCTCCAATGGCTGTTTCTTTACCCTCTATTTTTTGAAATACTAAAATTATCTGACTTGTTTAAAGTTTCTCCCAACGAACAATTGCTAGTGATCATATTGTGACTTATACTTGAGATCACCAATCTGAAAACTCTCTCGACTAAATTATAGTCTAAAAAAAATTCCCACAAATATGTATATAATCTTTGAAGACTCGAAGCTCCCCACTCCTAATCTAAAAAACAGGTAAGATAATAGTTGTAAATCTAGAAGAGAGAGAGAGAGAGAGGGATTGAGAAAGTTACCGGTCAGTTTGTACTTTTACAGACTTGTGTTCCTTGCGGTTGCAGTTGCAACATAATCTCAAAGATTGGGGCTCACTGTGCGTGACAGGGAAATAATAAACAAAAAAGGTAAAAGAGGTACATTGTCTTCTGGTGGGGGAGAGCACTGAGAGCACACACGCGGAGGATTGTTGTCTTGTGTGTGTGGTGGGGGGGCAGCCCACAGAAAATAAGAAGAAAGAGGTATTGGACTGTGCAGGGACAGACGCAGGATTTTAACTTAGGAGGGGCGAATTATTCTTGTAAATTTTCAAAAAAATCTTAAAGGGGCGAACCTATATAATTATGAAATATTTTGAACCTAATACTACTATAATAGTGAGTTTTT
>JAOTRH010000010.1:4947405-4960749 GCA_034768845.1 Heliamphora exappendiculata | reverse complement strand
CCCCCCCCCCCCCCCCCCCTTTCGGTCCATCTATGGGACCGTGGCCTAACCAGAAAAACAATCCAGAAAAGTGAGGGTTCCTGGCCCCCTTCTGCCCCTTCAATGTTCCATCCCTGACTCTGTCACTACCATTGTTGCAGCCACTAGCAAAGATATGCATGTTTCAGTATTGAAAACAAACAGTTGTGAGCTCTTAGAACACAATTTCTTCAAAATAACAAGTACTCATAAAGTTGGACAACAGCAAGATTCAGTTGAAACATTCTGAATCGAAAGACTAAAAAATACTACCTTCATGTAATCACTAATCACATAGACAGTCAGCTCCATCTACCTGCTAAAATACATAATTTCATATTTAATCCCACATATTACAGCATTCTAATCACATTTCTTCAAAATAACAAGTGCTAATAAAGTTGGACAGCAGCAAGATTCATTTGAAATATTCTGTATCTAAAAACCCTAAAAAATACTACCTTCGTGTAATCACAAAGATAGATAGCTTGATCCGATTCCCACTAAAATACATAATTTCATACTTAAGCTGACATATCGCAACATTCTAATCAAATTGTTTAACAAATTCATAGGCAATACAATTCCTTAATCCATGTAGAGCTGATCCAAGAACTGCAAAGTTACAATTCTGATGAAGTTTTAAAATATATACGCATTTATTAAATTGCAACGACAAAATGAACTGATATGTCCAACCCCAATCAAATGATGAGCAAGTAACTTTTTACATATTCAGTTCAGTAACTCTAAAGCCTATTTTATTTGTTAGTAGCACCTAGGTAGCTGAATTTGATTTGGACATGTAATCAAACTGTAGCTTAGGATCACCTTATTATAAAAGCATATTCTTCTAATGTTTCAAAGAAACCAAAAAATGCCTACTTGAATTCCTGGCTTATAATTTAATCCTTGTCTTGATCTCTGTCAGATGCAGATACAAGCAGTAACATTACATCTTGTGCATAAATACGACTGTAGTATTTTTTGTGTCTGAGCTGTTATATCATCGTCGCATCGCATAATCAAATTCATATATAAATAAATAAAAATATCACATGATCAAATTCTAAGGCTACATATTTGTCAAACTATTCTATAATTATGAACAAACTCCAAAATCCGAGTTCCATTTAAGAATCACTTCAGTAATCCTGAAATCACACTTCACTACAAATTCATTATATATTACATAATAAAAGTGATGCCAAACCATGAACCATCATATTATGAAAAATTTCAGCACACGCCTCATTTTTGGAGTGTACCATATGCACTTCATAACATTACCCACAAAATTAATAATCAAAGCCACACAAATTCATAATTAAAAAGCCGTACTGATTCATAATCCAATAACCTCACAAATTCATAAATTTAGCCACAAAAAGTATAACCAAAAGCCACATAACTAATAATATTGCCCAAGCCCACATTAATTTGGCAAGTTTTGATTTGACACTTTACATAATTCATAGCTGTAAGCCACAAACATTCATAAATTAAGCCACAAGCATTCATAAAATAGCATATAGTGCACTCAAACATAGGGTGTGTATTGAAGCTTTTGTCCATCATACTCAAATTTTGAACCAGACAACTAATACAAATTTTGGCATAATAATTCTCACTATCCCCATTCCATGAATGAAAATAATAATATTAATAACAACAATAATAATAAGTATAAAATAACATAAAATACTAAAACTATAGTGTTCTAATTTCTTATCAATTTAACTGAAAATTAAAGAAATTCCAACAACATGTCACCTAATTTGAGCACAATTCAAGCAGATTCAAGAAAGTTGTTTGTGCACACCATATAACCCAATAGAAAGTTGTTTGGGTAAGTCTCTAATTTTCTTTATTTTAGCGCCAAATATTAAAATAATTTTTCCTTGGATGTAAATTTTCAGGGAAAACACTTTCCGTCAAACCAAACAGGGAGAGGGAATCCCTAACGTGAAACATGCAAAGAATTGTGTGCATCAATGTGCATGCATGAATATGGGAATTGAAAATTTGTGCATAAAAGTATGCGAACAGGATCGAATAGTTCTTAATCAGGGACTAGGAGAGTGAGAAACAAACAGCGACGAAGGATAAGAAATTTACCTGTTGCACGGGATAGAGGTATGAGCATCCGACTGGGAATTGGGAAAGGGACGGAAAGACGCTTATCCAGGGATAGGAGAGAAAAAGGCTTTGTTTGGTTGAAAAAAAGATTTTTACGCGTTTTGTGTCCTGGCCTAACAGCCTTTTCCAATTTAGATTTTAGCCCTAGTTTGGGATTTAAAAAATCGACTTTTGTTGTAAGATTCATAATTAATTTTTTATATAATGCCCCATTTGGTGAACTTGTTTATTAGCTTATTGGTTTATTTTATTTATAAACTTGTTTATTGGGTTTATTTGCTTATTTTTTTGCTTATTTTCGTCTTTTCTGAATTTTTTATATATTTTGATCAAATTTTTTTACTTTTTCGACTCGACTTAATGAGATGAGTCTAAAAAATAAAAAAATTTATTAAATATGAAAAAATCAACTTAATCAAACTTGTTTATAAGCAAATAAGCAAGTTTAACCATACGGGACCATTATTAAATTCAATAAGAAAAATAACTCTTAATGTCTATTGAATTAAATTAAATTAAAATATTCCTATTAATCTAAGTACTTATCCATTCACCTCAACACATTATCCCCCATTTTAACACCCCATACTCCACCTCTACCTCTGGTGAACGCGGGACAAGCTCCAATGACTGCTGTCGATGATCGCTGGCAAGCTCCAGCAAGCTACGGTGACAATTTCAACGATCAACTCCAGCGATGATATTTGATGACAATTTCGTTCGATCAACTTTGAGGACTTTCAATCATTTATTCCGTCGACTTTGCAACAACTAATTTCGGCAATTTTCCACAACTAATTTTAGGACTTTTTCGGCCACCTCCGACCACTAACTCCGATGATTTCTGGCAACCAACTCCGACAACTATTAAAACTATAGATGATTTTATCTATTTACATTCAAAATAAGTGAACAGATATAAATTTTACTATTCGACAACGAACAGTAAAATTTATCTTTAATATTTACCTGTAATAAAATTAGAGATTAATTTATTTGTTTACATCCATAAATAAGGGATCAAAAATAAGTTTTACTATTCGAATACAGTGAACGGTGAAATTTTTTTATTTCATGTATTGTCAAAAAAGTTATAAAAGAACGATAAGAAGTTGCTGTAAAGTTGTCGAAAACTATCATTGAAAGTCACCAAAATATTGATCGCATAGAAGTCGTCGAAAAATGGATGCCGATGGTCGTTAAAAAAAGTTACTGACGATAGTCAAAAAAAATAGTCAGCAACGACTAGAGTTGATAAACGGTGATAATGTAACAGCGATTTTATACTAAATAATTAGGAAGATGTGACTAATAATTGTGATTTTATTCATAAAATTATCAAATATTAAATTAAAGAATTTTAGGCATTAAAACTTTTAAAAGAATAACCTAAATTTTTTTTTAAAAAAAGTAGACTAAATACACTATAAAAACTAAGATTGAACTTATGACTAATTATCCCTAAAAAATGAATTTTGCACTTTTTTGGTACTCTTCACTATTTTTCGTTTAAAAAAAAGTAAGATATTTTTTACCAAAAGATAACAAAAATTCTAATAAAGACTAAAATAAATTTAAGAAATTACCATATTAGCTTGTTTTGACTCATTTTTAGCTTCTAAGTTTTAAGAAAATTACTTATTTTTTTGTCTATATTGAATTTCATTTAACTTTTGACCAATTTTTTTTCATTTTTTTTGAATTGTCATGAATCAAAAAAGTAAAAAATTTAATCAAAAGATAAAATTTTTATTAAAGACGAAAATAAGTAATATAAAATTTATCTTATTGACTTATTTTTGCCTTTTTTATTTTTTTATTTTTTATTAAAAAAAATATTTTCCAAACTTGTCTCGATGAGAAAAGTCAAAAAGTATAATAATTAATTAAACAATAAATTTTTTTTAGTAAAGATGAAAATAAACAAAATAACATAAGCAAATATGCAATTATCCCAAATAATGCCCTTTTTAAAATGTTTTACATACTTTGATTAAAAAAATTATTTTTTCAACTTATAATAGTAATTCAAATGCCATAAAAATTTAACAAAACAATGAAAAAATGTACAAAAGACAAAATAATTAAATAGGCAACTACTTCAAACCAATTCTTGCTTATGTTTAGCGCTTGGAGATTGTTGCAATTTTCTAAGACAATTTTTACTCCTTTTTTTTCATAAACTTTCTTCTTCTCCTTTTTTGCATTTTTATTAAAGAGTAAAAATGGAACGTTTCCGTTTCTATTATGTTTGGCTAGAGAAACTTGCAAATAAAGAAAAATTGAAAATCATGTTTGATGAGTAGCAGGGGCATCCTAGCCATTTCACTTAAATCTGCATGACTAAATTCAGAAAATTCTGTTCAGTTGGATGGCAAGCATAGGATGGTCATGTTAGTGTAACAAAATCGTGGCTGATCAGGATGGAAAACCAAAGCAGCCTACTTAATCGACGCTACCTAAGTCATAAATAAGATGTCTGATTAGCTCTAGCACGCGCTATAACCAATAATTAAATATTTATTCATATCGTACTATTGTAACCGTTTTGGTATAAGGGCCACGCCACGCATCCAAAAAGTATTACATAAAGAACTAATGACATGATAAACAAATAGGGTATGCTCTCACTCTCTCTCTAACTTTATTCTCTCTTATTTGTTCTCTATTCTACCGAATTACTGACTTAATCGTCGAATGGGACCCTACTGGAGACATTCTGGCATCCCTTATAATAGTGCTATATCTTCTTAAGCCCAAGTTTGATCTCGAAGAGCTGGACGAATAAAGAACACCATTAATGTTAAATTCCAATTTTTTCGTATGTTTTGAGGGTTTTATCCTACGAAATTGAAATTTTATTTTTTTAGTTTCTCTACTCAAAAGTAATTAAAAAGGGAATAAATTTTGAATAAGAGTTAAAAAGGAGTTTACCAAATACAAAAATAAACGTCCGAAATAAAAAATCACATGTCATTGGGTCAAATAAAAACAGTCATATTATCAATTGAACACGTTTTTCTACTGAAGACGAACAACAAATTAGGCCTAAGAACCCAAGAAGAATGGAGCCCATGAAGAGATTGGGTCAATTTAGAATGATAGCCCATGACACAATGACAACTCAGGGCTAAGAGGTGACAAACTAATAAAAAATCACTGGCGAAATCAACGCTTAAGGAATCCTATCCCCAAGATGACATATCGGGAAAAATAGAAGAGTCCCATAACAACAAGGATTGCTAGATAGAGATAAATGAAAAATTCATGTTTTAACGAGATAAATAAAAATACATGAGATTTAAACTACTTCATTTGAGACTTCTATAAAAGGACAAGTACCATAACAAATATGAGGTGTCAACAAAGTTCTACACGAGAATATTTAAAATATTTATAATTAAAATATAATCATGGCATGTGATATAGTATAAAATTATATAGTAATAGAAAACTTCTATATTATTTTCGTTAAATTCGTATTTTTTTAAAATACAGTTTGTGAATAAATTCACCCAATTTTAAAGGCAGTAATGAGTAACTAATATATCAAGTCTCATTATAATAATAACCAGCACCATAATAGTAATAACAACCTAATTATCTATAATTTTTTGAACTATAAATAAAATAAATAATTAGCACCAAATATAAATAAACTTAGAGTATCATCGGTCTGATAGATCCAACGTCAAATTTAGAGTCACCACGAAATGGCGCTTAAAAATTTTCTATAAGACGATCCAATTCGAGTCACATTACAAACATCAAAACTATCATGAAAAACAAACTGAGAGAATTCTTTTAATTTGGTTATTTATTTTTAATCACATAATTATGATAGATCAAATCACTAGACATGTAGGATTATTTGTAATTGTTCTCAATTAAATTTGTCCAAGTTAAATATAATTTTTTGTTAATATCATTTTATACTGACAATATTGCGTGATGTTAAAAGAGTGAAGTGATGATCTCAATATGCATATTTACCTATTTTATTTTTTTGATAAATTTATTGTATAATTTTAAATTTTGACAATTATATTATAAGAATATGTTTAGTTGATGCTGCCCATGGGATTCACTGATAGGAATAAATTTTGAGATTAATGTAAAATTCAAATTTGAGCTTTATCACACTAATAAAAATATTAGGCAGCCATTACATGCTCAAAAGCCTAACCCACTTTTTATTTATTTATAATATCTAATTAAATCAAAATAATTAGCTATTTAAGTCTAGATTTAAATAATAACACGGTGAACTATTATAAAAATCGAATCACGTTTTACCATCGATTTTTATAGAATATATATATATATTAAACATATCATTATTTTTTAAAATTATTTTCTAACATCTGTTAAGATATTTTTTATTTAATATTTAATATTTGATGGCATCAAAATCATTAATCATTCTCATATAAGTTCAAGCAATAACATATTGAACTATTAAAATAATTGGATTAAGATGTCACGCTTCCAAAATAAAAGGCATCCTCGGCTCATAACAAGGGCCCAAGGATTAGGAAATTACTATAAAAGGTACCACAAACTTTAAAATCACACTTAACGAAAAATTCATAAGAAAAACTAATTGACACCCATTATTCGTAATAAAATCATTTTATTCAAAATAATTCTCGAAAGAAGAGTTTAAACATTAAAAAGAAGACTCATTGAACTTTAATTTGAACACAAAGGATTTTCGGAACGAAACTCAAATAAAAAAAATACTTTTATTTTAAGAAAATAATTTTAAATTAATCTAAATAGGTCCGTTCGAGCGGATTCACGATTGCTTGAGTGCCCACTTGATCGAGACAAATCTCTCATATCGGGTAGAGCATCGCTTGAACGGATCCAAGACCGCTCGAGCGGTTATTCACCCGAGAACCACATACAAATCCTATTTTAGGCATAACTGAATTCCAACATTCATTTTTTTAAAAATAATAGGATCTAATATTTATTTATCATTATAATCAACTTCAAACTATGAAAATAAACTCAAAATCTCAAATCAAATATCTCCTGTGAGGATCAAAGACATTCTATTTAATTTAAAAAATCGAATTTATAACTTTAAAACCTTACCATCCAAAAGATGGAGAATTCAATATTCAAGGAACATATTTACGCAATCCTAACAACATACATTTTGTAATTTACACATTTCAATTACTATTTACAAAAGTACATAGAATCAAGTTCTCCAAACAACCAAGGAACAAGTTATATTAATTTTTTTTTGTCTTGTTAACTAAATAAATAAATAAATAAATAAATAAATAAAGAAAGGTTGTGTCGTCGATCAGAGTTTTGCAGCTTTCTTCCAAGTTCAACTTAATTCGGCGGAGCTTTCGATCTGCGAACCGTGAACTACCCCTTGTTTTCATCGACACCTTCTCCCTTATTTCTTGAATATAGTTCTTCTCACTACCCATCTCTCTCTTTCTCTCTCTCTCTCTCTAGCATTGATCAGAACTTCTCGTTGAAGGTCGTCTGCTTTCTCTTAATCAGATCTGATCATTACTATTATCTGGTTACTGTCTCAATTACTGTAGTTCTTAGTTTTTCATAGAATAGTTGTTTGTTTGTTTTTCGTAGGCATTTGATTTGGAAATGGACTCTGCCATGACCTTTTGCAAATCTGTGCACTCACCTCCTGTAAGTGCTTCGTCGTTACCTCTTTGTTTCTGATTTTTTTCTCTTTCTGTTTTGCTTTTGAATTTGTATTCTGTCCTGCTTCCAGTTGTTGTTTCTGTCCCCAAATTGTGAGATTTCTGTTTGCATACACTGTTCCATTGATTTTGTTTACGAGCTTCTTTTAAATTCCCAAAACCATTCCGAAAACTTTCCGAGCATAATAGGGGAATCTGTTTTGAAAATGGGTAGAAAGTACGGAAAATAAGTTTAATTTTTTTTTCAAGTATATGAAAATTTGACTTTGAGAACTTTCCGAGAGTATAGAAAATGAGTTTAGAATTTTTCATGAGTCTGAAAAGTTGATTTTGAAAATTTTATGAGAAATGAATTCAAAGCTTTTCATGATTATGAAATTTTAATTTTGAGCATTTTTTGAGAGTACGAAGCGTTTGAAATTTTTCATGAGTATGAAAAATTGATTTTGAGAATTTTATGAGAGTAGAGAAATTGTGGGTGTGTGGGAATACTACTGCTAGTAGCTTATAAATTGTAACTTGTAGTAGAAGTTATGAGTATTTAGAAAAAATTATAACTAAAATCAGTAGCAAGAAGCTAAAAACTAGTAGCAGAAGCAATGCCAAACACCTCCATTGGGGTGGTGGTGGTATTAGTTTTGAGTTGACATAAAAGCTCGTGAAATTTTTGTTATTCTTCTTGGACAAAAATCATTGTGGTATACCTGTTTGATCAAAACATATATATGCTACTGTTGATGAATCTATAAAAAAGTTCAAATTTTGACTCCCGAATTTCCCATCAAATCAAGAATGAAAATAAAAAGAAAAATAAAAAATGGAACTTGCAGCTTTGATGATGTGTTTGATTTTGTTGATTGCATACAAGATCTCTGGTTTTACATCTTTTCAATATAAGGTCTATTACTTCTCATGGACTAAATTATTGAAATTAAGATGTCGACTACATGCTATACAAATGGTATTTTGTAGATGATTTGATATGTCTAGCATAGTGGAGAGGCTTGAACAGCATCACAATTATCAGATAGAATAGAGTCAATGTCACTATTTTCAAAAGGGTTTGAGAGCTTGACTTCTTTTGATTAACAAAAAAAAAAAAAAACCTTGTATCGCTTTTTCAACGATTTGATATGTTCCCATCTGTCTTGATGTTATAATGGTTGTGGGTGTCAGGGAGGCTAATGATGCAAAAAAGTGCGCTAAAACCATTTAATTCTAGAAATTTAGGTTCTGTTTATTTCGACGTAAAATATTTTACTATGGAAAATATTTTACATGTAAAATAATTTTATAAAAATTATTTTCTTTTACTTGTATTTTCTGGTATTTGGTTAAAATTTGAAAAATGAAAATGAGAGTGACCAAAGACGGGAATGATTCGGGTGAGGAATTTCGGAAGGATTCATGTGGGAAGGATCTGCCTCTCATTCCCTCATTCTTATTTGCTATGAGAATGACCCAAGGTTGTAAGGATTGTGTGAAGGTTCCGAAAGTGCATTCTAAAATTAACTAACGAGTTAATTTTTTGTAAGTCAAATTTGATCTAATAAGGTAAAATGCTTTACTAAAAAATATATTTTACAAAGGTATTATCAGCAAAACAGTGAAAATTAAGTAAAATATTTTACCCAAAAATATTTTGTATCGAAACAAACGGAGCCTTAATCAGCTCACATAATTGAGATAGAACACTCTTCTTCTAATAGGAATGCTCAACATAACGATACATGTGAAATCTTCATTTGGATGAAGATTGCTCTCTTCCATTTGTTACTTTTTTCTGCTGTGTAAAATAATGAATGACTTTCCTAGGAAGAATTCTTTATACGATTGGCCATTTCATCCAGTTTTCTCTAACTTATTATGCAATGCCAAAGGCATATTACATTGGTCACGTTGGTCACGTATTGTCATTGCATTTAAAGGAGGGCTTGGTGTAGGGATTCAGTTCTTAACTTCGATCAACGTACTTCCTAATCTTGCAGTTCTTAACCAATGTATCTATTGTACTTCGTAATACATGACTATGGTTGACTTCTTCAATGATTCACAAAAGTTTTTTCCTTTTAAGTTTCTCCTTTGTTAATGGTTTAATGAATTGAGTTGAATATGCTTATAAATCTTTCTTCATGCAAGGGGTTATTTCTGGGGAGAGCTAGAGGAATTCAGAGCCCCCAGTGTAGATTTATGGTAGGAAGTAGGGTGAGTTTTCCTCGGCAGAGAGCCCGGGCTGCTCAAGTAAGTCGTAAATCTGAGAAACGCGGAGGAGTCCTTTGTGCTACATGCCGTGATGATAAAATTCTGGTGGCAAACAGAGGAGAAATTGCTGTTCGTGTGATTCGAACTGCTCATGAGATGGGAATACCCTGCGTTGCTGTCTACTCAACCATAGATAAGGATGCACTTCACGTGAAACTGGCTGATGAATCAGTTTGCATAGGTGAAGCACCAAGTAGCCAATCGTAAGTTGCCATAAGTGCTTTTACTACTTGTTAAACTTAAAACATTGTTATCACTGTCAATAATTGTTTGCTAATGTTTTACAATTGTTGCTGTTACTATATTTGTTTTGTTGCTTTTTATGTTCTATAAAAAATAATTCCTAGCATGATGGTAGGTTGTTGTCATCAATATTTTACTTCATGATTCTTTTCTGAAATATTTGGGTTGTATGCTCTTCACTCTTTGGGTTGTTTCTTTGGTTGCTTCCTTGCTCGTTGAGAATGTTGGGGACTTCCTACTCAAAAACCTGGACTAAAAGGGCCTATAAGCTGTAGAAGTTATCAAATAACAGCAACAATAACTACAAATATCCATAATGAAAGCCTATAAGCCACTGAGATTAATTGGATTTTCCGAGTTCCCTAGGGCTGTTTGTTGGCTGTTTAGAAAAGAGGAGTTGAAGATTGAATCCCTCAGAAGGTGTGCTGTGAAATGTGTCTTTCTCTTGAGGGTTTCATGGCTTCACTTGTATAAGCAATTTTGTGAGAATATACGTGTACTTTCTTGTACATTTGTAGTTCTTATTTCAACAACGAGTTAACACCACAGTTTTAATCAAACAAAGATAACAAAGGTGCTTCAAGAATTTCACATATTTTTTTGATAATCAAATAGGGTTAAGTTATGTTCTGAGTCTTCTGACATGAAGATGAACCTTTGATAAAGTCTTCGCCAGATAACTTATGTAACGATAATCTGACATCAATCAAAAGGAACCTTTTTGAGAATTTCAGCCCAACTTGGTCCTTGCTTAGGATGCTTAAAAGCTTGGCTTCTAAGAGGTTTAACTTTTTTAGGAAAAAAAGAGGAAAAAAAAAATTATATTATTTGGAATAATTTGGTTAGGGTAGTTTTTTTCTTCTTTGCTTTTTGTTGAAATATCTAATATACCCTTAGTTTTTTCTTTTAAGATGTAGTGTTTGGCATATTGGCGTGAATTTTAAATTTTTTTTTTTTGAGAATAGACTTGACTTAAGTGAGGGTATTATGGTTATATTTAATTTCAAAAAATGTTAGTGTTTTGGAGGTCTGTAGGCTTTTCTTCTTGGAAAAAGAAGTAAAAAAAAGTTGGACTGTTTAGATATGCCAAACACTCTAGCTTATAACATTGATATTTTTTGACATTCGGAAAACACTGTTCTTGACATGATAAGGTGAGGGTACCCACAAGTGTTGGAGTTGGAATTTGACACTGGCGCTTCATTTAGAAGTGCTAATGTAATTTAATTGTATAGTTTTCTATGTTAGCTTTGCTTCTGAAACAGTATCATCTGTGGCTAACTGAACTAAACTACTTGATACTGTTTTCATGTCCTCTCTTCATAATTATTTACTCCTGTCCATTTCTGATTCAAGATTTAGTGGTAGTGCTGGTGATTTGGGCTTACATTTTTCTCCCGCCATGACTTTCGTGTGTGATGGATGTTTCACAATGTACTAATTAAAGACAAGAATTATAGCAAATCCAGTTAATATTTTTTAAGAGGTCCTTTCTCACCTATATTTTCATGTATGGGTAAATGTATGAGGACCTTTGTCTAGCTCCTCCCACCCCCTGCTGCTCCTGGTTTGATTGACTATGATATGAGCATATTTTTGTGTACTTGTAGGTACTTGGTGATCCCAAACGTCCTATCTGCTGCTATCAGTCGTGGATGTACAATGCTGCATCCTGGATATGGTTTCCTTTCTGAGAATGCAGTTTTTGTCGAGATGTGCAGGGAGCATGGAATCAACTTTATTGGTCCAAATGTAAGTGCTTGAGATGCTTTTTTTTTATTTAAAAAGTCAATTTGATTTATCCCTTAATATCTGGAGTAAGCATGTTTATTTATCATTCAACTGTTAAAAGTTTTGTAGTTGAACTTTAGATCATTTAACTCATGGAAAGAATGTTTTGTTATTTTATTTATTTATTATTTTTTGGGGGGTGTGATGCCCAGAACTTCGAATAACATCCAGAACGACATAAGGACTATTTTTGCGTTAAAGCCAGAAACAAACCATCCAATAAAAAACTGAAAGTACAACAATGCAGCAATATTACAATCCAACAGTAAGAAAAACGTAAAAGTATAAAGAGTTTTTAATATATCGATCCAAAAAGGGGACTAAGGTGCCCCAAAAGAAAACTACAAATTGGCTCAAGTGAGCTAGGGTTCTACAAAATCCTCAACATAGTCGGCGGCGGCCTCGTCCGATTCATCAAAACTTGGCATGAAACGCATGAGCTACGACGCCCAGTAGAAATAGAAATATATACAAGTATTCAAAAGAACAACATTCTAAACATTTCACCGAGTACCGAGATAGGATATGCATGATAAGTTCATAATGATGGTTTCTTTAATTTCACTAAGGTTGATTGAATTAAGTTATACTAGGTTCACATGACCGTAGAAACGGACTAAGTCTACCGAACGAAAAGTGCTCCTTCAGTCTCGATGAAGCGTATCTTAGTCGAATTAAATATCTAATAGGGGTATCCAAAGGGCAAGGGCGGGTACTTCCCGATATCAGGCTTTTGAATTTTAAATCTCAAGTCAAGGTCCAATGTGTGATCAACAGAAATCTACACCGATCATCCAACCGTTCACATCTTTCACTAAGTGAGATACTCCATCGAAGTAACACTGGGGTACTCTCCCAAAGCATCTGCAGGGTACTCCCCTGAGAAAAAAAAGAACAAGATCCACGGGATACTCTCTCGAAAAGTGGAATCACCCTAAGATTTATTTCAACTAACATCTTTATTAAGAAGGTGTGTGATTATCGCAACCCGTACCCGATGAATGTAAGCATACAACTCCATGGTTTAAGGATAAACTCATCATGTTAACATGTACTTCAATGTAAGATATAGAATTATAATTGGAATATCTCATTTTCTACTAACAATATTTGATGAATATTTGTACAATCCATAATCATGTTGCATACTTGCATTAATTTAAACTTGGCATATCGACATGCAATAGAGTTACTCATTATT
>JAOTRH010000010.1:4917348-4938843 GCA_034768845.1 Heliamphora exappendiculata | reverse complement strand
ATTCTAAATTAATCATGACGTAATAATTACTTGTATGTAACACCGAAAAAAATGACAAAATTTACAAAATATTGAACCGTTAAACCTAAGCATGCACAATTCTAAATTAATCATGACGTAATAATTACTTGTATGTAACACCGAAAAAAATGACAAAATTTACAAAATATTGAACTGTTAAGCATGCACAATTCTGATTAATCACGACGTAATGATTTGAAATTAAACTAACATGCAATTAGAAGAAAAATTACCATTTAAAATTATTTTTATTTTAATAAAAATAATATGAAATATTGTGCATGAATAATTAATAAATACGAAATTGTAATAATCCTAAAACTAACAATAATATCCTTAATAATATTAATATTATCCAAATATTCCAAATAAATTATAAAATAATTATAAAAATGAAAACTAACGAAATAGGACAAAATTAACAAACAAAACATAATCAAAACATGGTCTAAAGAAAGGAAATAGCACTTACCTTGGCTCATGAACCACTGATTAGCCTCGCAGCTTGCTCTCAGGACTTTGGATTCAAATCTTTGAACTCACACGACCTCCTCCTTCGATCTTGATGCGTAAGTCGCCCAAGGGGGAAGAGACCAATAAAAAATGAACTCACGAAAACACTATATGGTGGGTTAGGATTCAAAGTTCCTTGATCGCTGGGTTCAATGGTTTTCTGGGGTCGCCTCAAACCACTCCCTGGTCAAGGGTTTATATAGGTTTGGCAAGGGAAGGAAAATCAATGGGTTGGCAATGCAAAAAAATGGAATTTGGATAGAGTTTTTGGATAAGGAGTCCTAAAATAACAAAACTACCTCAAATTGCCTAGATGTTCCGACGGGCTCTGTGGCCTCGGCCCACAGGCCCAGACCGGCCACTACGGAATTCAGTTTGTGATGTTTCTCGATCACTTCTGGGGTGCTTTTGGGTGCAAAACGGGTACGTTCAAGCTTGAAACTTTGATAATATGTTACAAATAACACATTTGAAGACTCAATTGACAGAAATATTGGGTCAAAAGATGTGAATTTGATACGAAAAAATATTGAAGAAACATTTTTCGGTGAAAACCGAATTTGACAAAATTTTAGATTTTTGAGCGACTCTTGCATCAATTTATCTACCGTCGGAGACCATGCGAGTTCTCATAATCATATGTCATCATTGAGCAAAGGCTAGGCGGTCGGCCTAAACATTATGGCCATTCCAAATGGGGTCTACAGTGCTCATTTGAGTGCCTTTTTGGTGCTTGTTCAGTACAAATTTGTATTTCTCTAGATTCCCATGGTTGTTCTGTCGAGGACATACATTTAGAAGTACCTCAGGCTTTGAATCTTCATCTTTTTCCTTGTTTTTATTAATGGGAAAAAGGTGTGGAAATCTCTGAAAGGTTGAATCTTCTTGAGTGTTAGAACTCTCAATATGCAGATAATCAAAGTGGGTTGATGCATTCTGGAACTTGCAATATGTTGTAGTCGAATTTGTATATGTTCTGTTTGATTGTGGAGAATAAACAGGAAAAGGAATGAAAACTTGCGTGAAACTTTGTGACAGTTAGGATTGCAATGATGATCGATGGATTCCTTCCCCATTCCTCTTTCCCTCTATTACCATGCAATCAAATTAATCAGAAATTTTTTTTATTCATAAATGCATAGGAGATTGAGTGAATTGATGACTACTTTATGCTTTGTAGGCAACAGCAGGTGGTGGAGGACGTGGAATGCGTCTTGCTAAATTGCCTGAAGAGTTTGTGAAGTTGTTACAGGTATGTCTCTGCATGGAACTGTGGAAGTTTCCTTCTGAGTTGCTCATGTGCAAGTATGAACTATTGCTACTTTTTTACAAAGTAGTTTGCAGGTTCTATTCCTGCATGATTTGTTATATAATACAAATGAATTAAGTTGTACTGCATATGGCTCATGAAATTATGTTCTTGAGTATTTTTGATATTACTGTTTCGGCTGCTGCTGCCATTATTGTATCACTTTTTTTTAATGTCGTAGGCTCTTTAGAGGCTATTGTGTGTCTGTAAGCATTTTGCTTACTTGTTCCAGTGTTTTGCAGTTTATACACTGTCACATGCATTGCCTGGGAGATATTTTTCCATACTATGTGAAGGAATACGAGTTTTGTACGAGTTCATCTTAAATGCATTTTTGCCTCTTTTAATTGTTCATTTTATTGCAATTGTTTCCAAGACATTAAGAAAAATGAGTTAGTATATTCATTCTTCCCATGAACTTGCTAGAAGAGTTCGTATAAAAGTTTAATGATGGCTTCAAGTATGTTTACTTCAAATTGATTCCTTCAACAGCAAGCTAAGAGCGAGGCTGCAGCTGCATTTGGAAATGATGGTGTTTATTTGGAGAAGTACATCCAAAATCCAAGGCACATTGAGTTCCAGGTAAATGTTTGTCTGTCTAGGGTTTTCACCAAACCCAAGGAATTGTGGTTGTCTGAAAACAGAAATATTGGCAATATATGGAACCGTTGAGATTTACTGGATAATAATGGGAAATCATGTGTTGCACGATAGATCTCAGCCTTCTGATTGCTTATGTACTTCTCAACTATTCATTAAACTTGATTGTCCAATGGGAGAATCAAACTATGTTGCATGCTTCATATCAATGGTCAATGTGCATTTGTTAGAAACCTTGGTTAACCAGTTTGAGCCATTATATGAACTTGAAAAGGCTGATTAAAACAATCTGTCTTGGATACTATTGGCGTGCCCAATGCAACTTGTTATTCATACATTCTGACGTGTGAGAATGATTTTAGATGTTGGAAAATTATCGCCAAATGGTCAGAACTGCTTTAGACAGCAAATAACAAAATTCACTAGCTCTGAAGTTTTGATTTATCATGCTGTTGTGGGTATCCCTATCCCAAATTCCCAGCTATTTGAGCTTAACTTCGTGTATATTTACTTCAGTTTGGTTATATTAATGTCCAAGTGTCATCTAGTTTCCTTCTGGCATTCATCATTAGAAGTTCATTCGTCAAGTATGTATGTTCTTTAGGATGTTTGTCTTGGTATAAATGGTTCTTGTCAGTCCCTGATATTAGCGTAGTATTTTATTAAGAAATATTATGTCTCGTCATTCATGCTGAGTCATGTATTAGTTGATGTGCAAGAGCCATGTACACTGGCAACACGTTTTAACTTTGATGTGGGGTTAAAGACAACAGTCGAGTACGTCACCAGGAACATATTTATATTCTTTATGTGAAATATTAAACTATATTATTGCATATATGTTTTAGTATATTGTAGCTATATAGTAATGCTACATGCAAGATATAGAAGTGGGTAAGAATGTATTTGGTAATATGCTTTCATTGAAAACTATATCCCTGGATTCTTGCGATCTGTTGGTTCACTTTTAGTGCACCATTTTGCTTTACAGGTTCTTGCAGACAAGTTTGGTAATGTTGTTCACTTTGGAGAGCGGGATTGCAGTATTCAGGTATATTTAACTACGTCATGTACCTCTTAATGTTCTGTGTTCTGCAGTTAATCATTGGCAGCTATGGTTACTTGCTGACTTACTAAAACTTTGTAAGAACTTTACAACTTTTAAACCCTTTAGACCTCAAACTAGTGGAATTGGAGTTGGACTTCTACCCTTGTTTAAAAGAGAGGTCTAAATGGAGGTAAATTTCCATTAATGTTTTTACCTATTGAGGTTGGGAGCTAGGTGGCTTTTGTTTGAGCTCAATCCACATTTGGAACTTGGTTAAAAACACATGATCCAGTGTTGCAACTGAGGGGCAGCTCATGAGGTTTTCAATTAGGAATTACTTTCTAAGTCTGGGATTTATAGGACCTCATCCATAAAGATAGAGTACTCCTGTGGCACTGTCACCACACTTGGAGCTCCACAAGTGTTAGAAGCTTGATGAAATGCGTACGCTATCATGTTTGTGTATTCAAATCCGTGGTTAAGCACAACTCAAAGCAACATTAATGTGGCAAAAAACTTCAAATTTATTTGTTTGATTTGGTAAAACCTATTTTAGACAGAAACAGTAACAATGGTCGAAACCTTAGCCAAGTTACATTAGATGGCATAATTTGCAGCATGAAAAACCTAAGTGCAAATTATTGTTAATGTCCTTGCAATCCAGTGCCCTTAGCCCAGTCTGAAAGCTAGGCACCCTGGCTAATTTCATGAACATATGCCTCTTCTCCAAAATTCATATTAATGATATTGGTTTGCCTCCCCTTGTCCGTTGAAACCCTCATAAAAAAATCTCTGAGGGATGTGTCTGTGCCTGCTCGTGTGCTCAGGACATCTACTATTATTGATCTTCAATGGCGGTGATGGAGGCATCAATGTGAATTTGAGTTTTTGACATACCAATTTAAAGTATTCATGTTTTAAATATGATGTGATCAACATATGATTTTCCACTTGAATAATCATGTTTAGTAAATATGTACTTATATTCATTTGCTAGACAAGATCAAATCCAGATAATACGACCCTGTTCAGGTGGCATTCAAAGGAAAAGTAAAGAAAAAAAGAAAAATAGAAGTTGCAAGGGCATGAAGAACGAGATAATTTTATTCCCAATGCCCGCATAAAATCCTCTACAAATTAATGTTGAGATCCTATAGATAAAAGCATTTTCCCACAGTGTACAGAACTAATTCCAACAATAATATGTTCTAAACTATTGAAGTTTTAAAGGAGGTGGCCAACAAGCTAATTTTCATTAAATTGAAATATGTTTAACTGGAAAATGGAAGGAAGAATTGCTGAAATTTGTGGAGGTAGCATTACAAACTTTTTTGTTTTCATAACATAAATATTGTTAAGAGGAGCTCTATGGTATGAAAGAGTGGGATTAAATCATAATCTAATTGATTTGATTATTTTATAGAGTCATTTGTCATTGGAATTCTATAGATTATGGTTTCTCTATTTCACTTATTCTCTTTGCTGTTGTTGTTGGGAACACAGTTCATTGAAGTAACAGGTTCTGTTGTAATAACCTGGTCATGCAGAGAAGGAATCAGAAGCTTCTGGAAGAAGCACCCTCACCGGCATTAACCCCCGAGTTGCGGAAAGCCATGGGTGATGCAGCAGT
Organism: Heliamphora exappendiculata; assembly: GCA_034768845.1. Taxonomy (NCBI): domain Eukaryota; kingdom Viridiplantae; phylum Streptophyta; class Magnoliopsida; order Ericales; family Sarraceniaceae; genus Heliamphora; species Heliamphora exappendiculata. The sequence goes on along the minus strand of JAOTRH010000010.1, from coordinate 4,933,722 downwards.
TGCAGCAGCAGCATCTATAGGATACATCGGTGTTGGTACTATTGAGTTCCTTTTGGATGAACGGGGTTCATTTTATTTCATGGAAATGAATACTCGGATCCAGGTACGATAGGAAGCTGCCTGTTTAGATTTATGAGATCTCTAGAAGTACTCAATTGAGGTTTGAGAGTAAATTGTGCACATTGTTTGGCCAAACAAATTAGGTTGAGCATCCTGTGACAGAAATGATTTCCTCTGTTGACCTGATTGAAGAACAGATCCGTGTAGCTAGAGGAGAAAAACTCCGCTACAAACAGGTACTAAAAATAAGATACTTAAAATATGCTGGGTATAAATACAGTTTATTTAATTTGTCTCTCTTATTGACAGGAAGATATTGTGCTTAGAGGACATTCAATTGAATGCCGTATTAATGCTGAAGACGCCTTTAAAAATTTCAGACCTGGACCAGGTATGTTTAAGTTGGGTTTTCATGTGTGCTTGTGGGGCATGCCATATGTTTTCCCCTTTAGATAATCTTGTTAATCAAGATTAAATTGTGTTTCACCTCTCTTTAGATACTCTTGTTAGTCAAGATTAAATTGTGCTAGATTTCCGTATGCATGGAACCAGTTGTCATTTCCTTTCTTAAAAATTCAAACCATATGGGTTCAGTGTGGTGAGTTTGTTTTAGAAAGAGAACTGTTCATTTCAAGGAACATTTATTGGAACACCAAATATTTAGTAATGATGGTTTTGATAAAATCAATGAGTACCCAACAAGAATGATAGGTAGCCCTGGCAAACTCACACACAAAATAAGGATATATATGCAAAACCCTCTATCCGAGGAGGTAAAAAACCCATTGATGAATATTCCCTTAGCTTAGCAAATCAAGTACAACTGCCAAAGATCCATACACGAGATCCTACCCTACGTACTCATTACTCCATGAGCAGTTCCGTGGTTTCAATCCTACTATACAGCCTTCCGATCTTCCTTGGAATTTGCTGATCTTCTTTTCCATTAGCTCGTCCCGATTAACCCACAATCAGGGTTCCTCTCCAAGTTTCGATTTACAAAATTCTCTATGTGCAGTCTTGTAGTAATTGTGTAATGCTATGTGCCTGTGTAACCTAGGACCTCAGCAATTCTCACCAACAAATAAATATAGACTTGAAACCTGTGGAGATCTCTAAGAACTGAGTACAATACAAAATAACAATTGTTCCTCTCCTAATGCGTGTCCTTTATTATAGAAGCCTAGTGACTACTATATATAGGAAACTAAGAAAACCTGGGCTCAAAAGGAATGAGAGATTGGCCAAACAAATTTAGGTTTTTGGAATAGAACATGTGTTTGAACCAAGAGAGACATTCTTTTGAACGACCCAAGCATTGCTAAAGATGACCACAATGTTAATAGACATGATTAGGTTGAATGAAGGCGTTAACCCCAATAGAGTACGCAACGGTTTATTTATAGAACAACGAGACTATATAATAATAATTTGTGTGTTCAACCACACCGGATAATAATAATAATAATAAAACTAATATAATTATAATAAAGCTAACACCCCCTTAAGCTGGTGCATATATATCTAACATGCCCAGCATGTTACATAGATATCGAACCCGAGAACCTGAAACAGATTTAGTAAAGATATCTTCCAATTGTTCTCCAGTACGAACCGCACCGAACACGATCGCACCATTCTGATACCCATGCCGAATAAAATGGCAGTCCATCTCGATATGTTTAGTATGCTCGTGGAACACCGGATTCGTGGCAATATATACTGCTGATTTATTATCACACCAAAACTTTGTTGGGCCATTACAGGGATCGCCCAACTCGCTAAACAATTGACGAAGCCACATAATCTCAGATGTGGCCAAAGCCATGGCTCGGTATTCTGCTTCGGCACTTGATCTCGAAACTACGTCCTGCTTCTTGCTCTTCCAAGAGATAAAATTGCCACCGATAAATATAGAAAATCTAGAAGTGTACCGCCGATCAATGGGGCATTCCGCCCAGTCAGTATCAGAATATCCTTCAATCATAGAGTGGCCGTGATCACTAAAATGCAATCCCTTACCTGGATTATTGTGAATATAGTGTAGAATTCTAACCATGGCATTCCAATGTGGGTGGCTCACCACATTCACAGGAAAAGCTATGTCCGGTCTTGTCATTGTTGTCAGATAATTTGACTTCCCAACCATTCTCCTATATCTTTTGGGGTGAGAAAAAATCTCACCTTCATCAGGGAGAAGTCTAACACTCGGGTCCATAGGTGACTCGACTCCCATTGCGTGTAACAGCCCAGTGTCAGCAAGAATATTCAGTACATACTTTCTCTGAGAGATAAAGATACCCTTTTTACCTCGTGCCACCTCAACTCCAAGAAAGTATTTCAATTCGCCTAAGTTTGGAACTGAGATTGCAAAAATTTCTTCAACGCAGAAATGCCCACTGCATTATCACCGGTGATAACAATATCATCAATATAAACAATCAATAGAATACAACCAGCAGATGAGCGTCTATAGAACACCATATGATCTTTGTCGGACTGTAGAAGACCAAACTGGTGCATAACCATACTAAAGCAACCAATCCACGCACGTGGAGACTGCTTCAAGCCATAAAGAGATCAATGGAGACGACAGACCAGTTGCGACCCCCCCTGAGCAACAAAACCAGGAGGTTGCTCCATATAAACTTCCTCTTACAAATCGCCATGAAGAAAGGCATTTTTCACGTCAAGCTGGTACAGAGGCCAATGGTGAGTGGCAGCCAAAGACATAAACAGGCGAACAGATGCCATTTTGGCGACAGGAGAGAAGGTCTCAAAATAGTCAACGAGTCGTGTCACATTCAGGATCCAAACTGGCTAAGAAACGCACGATGAGAATCTGCATTCGCTGTTCTTGAACTTGCTGATAGAACTGGTGAATGGAAGAAGCCGATCAAACTCGTTGGCAAGTACTTTAAATCCCATAAAGTGCTCTTGAAGAGGACGACCAGCTTGTTACGAGCGGAAAAAGCCTCGCATCACATCATAAAGGCGTGATAAGTCATTTGTGGAGGCATAAATATCCTCTAAAGCCCCCCAGATTTCTTTTACAGTATCGGCACTGGCAACCAAAATCTTGATACTGCGGTCCATGGAATTCATAATTTGACTGAAGAGACGAGAATCGTCTCGTATCCAGGTACGATAAAGAGGAGAACTAGGATCGGGAGCATCGTCAAATAAGTGGGAATCCAATTCCGTGCCTTGCAAATATTTCAACTCATTCTTCCGCGATAAGGGATAAGCAGAAGCACCGTCAAGCTTCTCATCGACAAGCTGAGTAGAAGAAGAGAATACCTCAGTTCTCATTGGTTGCCCGGTATCCGTCAGAGACTCCGCAGTTCCAGAAGTTCGAGTAGCAGACCTATCGCCCTCCGATGACATTCTTGTTCAACTACCAGAGAATCCACAACCAGACACCCCTCACTGCATTAACAAAAATTGGACAACACAGATCTTGGTGGTGAATGAAAAGCAGGCCATTGTACGGATGAAAGAAGGGACGCAGTGAGGGAGACAAAAAACATAGAACTGCTAAGACTGGTGCGACTGTTCCGGCGACCGACGACTTTTTTCTGCGACTTTTATAGGTTTCCGGTGACTGTTTAAATGGTCGGAGACTATGTTCTGGGCACGATCGGTGACTGTTTAGTGGATTTTTGATGGATTTTGGTGGATTTTGACGACTGGTAGGGTGGCGGCTACTGAGTTTGGCGACGGTAGCGATTGTCGGCGACGGCAATGGACTGGCTTGAGGGTGTTGGCGCTAGAGGTGGTGGTGATGGTGGGTTTCAGTGCCAGTGGTGGTGCGACGAGAGGCTGGGAGCCTTGCTAGATGAACGATGAGAGACGACGATCCTCGTTGGGTGTGCGACGAGGAGCGGCGAGGGGCTAGGGTGGTCTGGCAAGGGTCGTTGGGTGATCGGCGAGGCTTGTAAGAGGTTGGTGAGGGTTGTTGGGTGGTTATCGAGGGTCGTGGGTGGTCGGCAAGGGTCTTGGGTGGGGCGACTGGCGTCAACGATTGGCGAGGGTTTAGTTTGGGACGGTCGGCGACTGGAGCTATTGGTGTGTGGTTTTCGGCGACGATTTGGGTCTGGCGGCTAGGGTTAAGGTGGCGGCTAGGGTTACCAGAGGTCCGGTGGCTCTAATACCATGTTAATAGACATGATTAGGTTGAATGAAGGTGTTAACCTCAATAGAGTACGCAATGGCTTATTTATAAAACAAGACCATACAATAATAATTGGTGTGTCCAACCACACCGGATAATGATAATAATAATAAAACTGATATAATTATAATAAAGTTAACACACAATATTACAATGCCAAGAAAAGACACCTGCATTTTAACAGACCATGCCACCGTTTGAAAACTGAGTTCTCTAGAAATAAGGCTGAACATAAATAATAATAATAAAAGATACGATGCAAAAAATACCATGCCCACTAAAACGGGCAACCCCTACGTTCAAAAAGTAAGCTTGCTGATGCGAAATACAAAGGCTACTTACAAATTTATTATTTAATATTTAATTTTATTAATTAGAATTTTATTTTTATTTCTTTAGTTTAAGATTCTAGTTATCTTTTAAGTAAGATTTTATTTTTATTTTCTTTTTGTTTAGGATTCTAGTTTATCTTAAGATTTTATTTTTATTTCCTTAATAATTTAATTTTCTTTTTAGATTAGAGTTTTAAACCTATAAATAAGTGGCTCATTTGATGTATTAATAAGGAGTTGAATTAATGAGAAGTTGATTTTTAAGGTTGTGACCTTTTGTTAGGGTTCGACCCTTATGTGCTATCTTCCACCATTTTTATCCCCTCCACGTGCTGCATCATTTGGTATTAGAGCTTAGGCTCGAAATTCCGCATCTCAGTCTCCTTTGACTTAATTTGTAACCGAAGAAACTCCAACCTCCTTCTCGTGGCTGGCATCATAGCTTCTAGCCGTTGTCGCTGCCACGACTGCTCCAACAACTGTCATGGTCGCCATCGCCAGCATCGGCGTCAACGACCTCCGGAGTCGCCATTGCCACCGCTAATCATCGTTGGTCTCCTCGCCGACCATCGCTCTCCCTCCTTGTTGCCTTCGTCGATGATCCTCTTTCTCCTCCTCAACTCCTCATCATTGCCCTGCCGCTGCTGCCCCTGTACTTCTTCCTCTATGTCATCTCTATCACCACATGTCACCAGTCGCCCAACGCCGCCTTGCATCGTCGCCGCCTCGTGCTGTCGTCGCGACATTCATCGCTGCCTTGTGTCGTCACCACCAGGAAACCTTAGACAAACCCTAGGAGCACATGCCTTGCGCGTAAGCTTCAAAGAAGAGAAGATCTAGATTTGTTCCAACCCGGCCCATACCTGACCCATCTTCGCGCTAGTAACCAACTAAACCCAAGCCCTACCCAACCCCAACCCGACCCATCCTTTCCCTTCTTTTTTTGCCACATAACCCAGCCCATTAACTTTTGTGTCCCCTTTAAACCCAGCCCAAAATAACCCAAACATAAGGGGAAAAAAAGAAGTCCAACCCATTATTCTTAATCCACACCAAGACCAACCCATTCAGTTTTATAAACTAAAACTTAGACCAGCACAACCCTTAACCAACCCAACAAATCTAGCCCAATCAACTAAACCAGTAAAAAAAAAAAAGAATCCCAAATCCTTTTTCAACCAATCCAGTTTAACCACCTAAAACAAAAATATATATTCTCCACATTATACCCAATAGCCTAGCCTAACCATGATTACCAATGTCGAGTTGGCCTCAAAATTTGATGCTATGCATCATATTTTGTAAGCGATGTGTAAAGACTAGTAGGCATGTAGCGACAATCTAGCACGCATGTAGGCTGCCTTAGAGAAGTTGCCGCCATCTTGCTGTAAGAAAAAGGAAGATGAAGAGGCTATTGATTTGGGAATTTTAGCTGCTCATCCATAAAAAAAATTTGTGCACCAATGTCGGGTAAAGGAATCACAATTGACTAAGGTAGATAACGGTTCTAAACTCGACGTTCCAGACTTTAACGAGGACTACGGTACGATTGATTCTACCTCATTTCAAGAGATCAATGATTCTGTTCTTCCTTCAACCATTGAAGAGCGAGACATTTCCATGCAGGACACCATTACATCCAATGAAGAGCCTCTTGCACATAATTATGTGCTCAACTCCTTCTGTCTCACCAATGGTCGTCCGACAAGCGATGTCGACAAGTCCAACTTGATTGATTTTTTTGGGGTTGAAGATTTTTTTTTTTTTGGATTATCACATCAAGTTTTGTAGACCTTGTCAATTATCTCGTGATTAAGATCACATAGAACAAGACGAAACTGTCGCAGCTCCTCTATTCAAAATACTTAATTAGCTGGCAGAGTACAATATTTCAAGATAAACTCAAGGTCGAGTTCTTTTTTCAGTAAAGGAGAATGATGCAGAATATAAAGGGCCACTTACAATTTATTATTTAATTTTTAATTTAATTTTATTAATTAGGATTTTGTTTTTATTTCCTTAGTTTAAGATTCTAGTTATTTTTTAAATAAAGTTTTATTTTTATTTTCTTTTCGTTTAGGATTCTAACTTATCTTAAGATTTTATTTTTATTTTCTTAGTATTTTAATTTTCTTTTAGATTACGATTTTAAACTTATAAATAAGAGGCTCATTTGATGTATACTCCTTGTGCGTTACCTTTCATCATTCTCATTCCCTCCACGTACTGCATCACATGCTTACTTCCAGATTTCCTAAATCCAGTGCAAAACCTCCCAATGGTAAAAACTAAAAAAAAGACATTAAAAACCCTTGACCCTTAACGTAAAAAAGGACAAGTATTAGACCCGACCTCTTAATTGAATAATCTAAAGTCTAGGAGTATATCTGTATAATCAATCTTCGAAGTCAATAAATGGACCAATGGAAGCCCAACCTCCTGCGCTTGTTCCTTGCCAGTTGACAGCTTGATTTATGTCTTCAAGAGATTGGGATTTGAAACACTGAAATGACTCAACAAAGACTAATTGCCACAGATTCTATCGTACGGTCTTAGCACGAAATTGCCAACACAAAATGACTCGGGTGGTGGTGGTGGTAGGCTTCACCGACATGACTCATTTTTCCGCACACAAAAACCTGGTTTCTTTGCATTTGAGTCTCTTGGAGTACAACCTATCAAGATGAATTGTTATAGCCTTGGGGTCATAATATTGTTAGAGTGGTAGGTTTGCCAAAGTTTATATAAAGTTATGTATTCCTTATAATTTAATGGTGAGCAGGCTTCAGAGTTTTTTAGCAGCTCTGAAGTTCTGTTTAAGAAATGCAATTTTTTCCGTAGTTGTGGTGCCCAACGGATTCTAGGAGTCATTGTTGGAGTTATATTATTTTGTTCTTGCTCCTCTTCTTTAAGCTTTTAAAGCCCTGAACCAAATCTCATTGTTATGTCCTTAACCCATTGGACAAGCCTAATACATTGATCCTTCAATCGTACAACTACAGTGTATAAAGGAGCCCAACTCTACTAAGTTACTGGCTTACTGCTGAAGGGCATTCACAGCACCCATAACAGCTGTGTAACTTTTGTCAGTTTTGGCTAATTAAAGACCACAATCCCCTCCATTTTGTTACCCTCCAAAAGTCCTAGAAATATTTACTGTTTTTTATCATGTATAGGCCCTGTCCCCAGTGCATCCCTACATCAGTTTTGGGATGTTTGCCAACAGGGAGAGTCTGCTGCTTCCTACTAACTTCATCATTCTAGTAATGGAAGGGTTTCAAGTGCAGGGAAAAAGTATAGAAAAAAAAAGGATCACGATGGTTCTCAAACTTTACAAAAACTCATTTACTTGTGTTTCTTTTTGGACACCAGGGAGAATAACTGCGTACTTGCCATCTGGAGGTCCATTTGTGAGAATGGATAGTCATGTCTATCCTGATTATGTGGTTCCACCGAGCTATGATTCCCTACTTGGCAAGGTTTGTCAAATTTTGGTTTTGTGAATGTGCAATATATGGCATCCCACCGTTTTTCTCCTTTCTGTTCATGTTTGTGCATGTCTTGTATGACATGTTTCTTGAAATGTAGTAGAGAGTGTTGGATAGGTGAGTCCATGAATGTTTGCTTGCATGCCTGTGAGTTGGTTCGAGTTTGTATCCAATATTGCAATGATAAAAACAATTACTTCTGGAAAAATACTTTAATTATAACTAGTTTATGTTATTTAAGAATTTGTTTCTTATGAGTTTGAAATGAACTAAGAATGTGTTTGGATGAGGAGTTTTACATTTCCTAGCATAATTAACATGAAGCGATTTAACGTTTATATATATTTTTTAAGTTCCCAAATTTTAGAACATTGTTGTTTGGACAAAATTCCTACATCTTGGTGACTAGGTATTTAGTGTTGAAAGCTTGAGTTCTCTTATCCATTCTATTAAGGAGATGTAACTAAGTAGCATGGACACAGACACGTAATATGATACGGACACGACACGGAGATGTCGACATGCCAATTTTAAAAAAATGAAGGACACGACATGTCTAAGAAATGCTAAAAATTTATGTTTTTATATAGTTATATATATTTATTATAATTGACAATATATCCCTAATAAAATTAAAAAGTCTTATATTTTTTCTTATCAATGTTTCAAAATATATATAGTGTGCATACATTGTGTTTTGAAGAATTCAAAAATTGTTACTATAAAGAAATTCATCACATAGGATGTGTTTGGAGAGTTTAAGAAGTGTCATTGGATTATTGGAGTGTTTGTCAATTGTCAACAAAGTGCATGATATTATAAATTTAATTTTTTTTAATTAAGACATACTTAAAAAGTGTCGAATACGAATTTAAGAGTGTTTGATGAGTGTTAGAGAGTGTCGTGTCCGACACGGATGTCCGTCACAAGTCACAACCCATGTCGGATACGGCACACCACCTTCATAAAAGTGTTCGTACTTCTTAGGATGTAATTTAGCAGTTTTTCTTATTGATATTACCAAAAAAATCGTGCGATATTTTGTTGGACTTATTCAATTGAAAATACAACTATAGAAAGAGAAGATTCAAAGTCACGTGATCACATGAGATCTTCTTTTCAAGTGGCTAGATTTTCATCAGGGGAAAAATGAACAGGGACTAAAGGTTGGTTGTAGTTACATGCCACACAATTAATTGACTGACTAATTGAGATAGAGATGTTTGCTTTTGTCCACTTCTATTGGGGTAGCACTAGGACCCTAATGCTCTTGATTCTCTCTCTTTTTTTTCTTTTATAAGAAATTTGAAGGTACTAATATTTTTTGAAACGAATTCCTCCCTCCTAGTCCCTCAAAATTTCTAGAAAATTTAAAAATCCTCACCATTTCTTTATCCAAACAAGGATTTTAAACTATGAATTCTGGAATTCTTTGTTGGCAGTAAATCGCTTCTAGATCTCTATTCCGAAATAGGGTAAATTATAATAAATGACTAAGTTAAGAAAGAATTCACAAATAAGTAATAGATTTTTAATGAAGGTAGGGGTGACAGCCTTAAGTTAAGGCACAGTAATCCGCATTTTGTTTGATGAGATTACAATATCTTCTAAGATTATGGCTAGTTTATGTAAATTATGTTAAGTTTTGAAAGTGTGCATGTATGTAGTACTAGCATATTTGGGCATTGCTTAACTATTCTATGGGATGCCTACAGTGGTTTAGGAACTTGGTTTTCAGGAGGCTATTGTGTTAAAAATATTCTTGAATACTATATACTTTTGTTTTATATGTATGCTATTTTCTTTCTCCATATTGAAAGTCTCCTAATTATTTGGGCATGCTATCTTTAGCTTATTGTATGGGCTCCAACAAGAGAGAGAGCAATTGAACGCATGAAAAGGGCTCTTGATGACACTATAATTACAGGTAAGTGTGTTACAGCTTGATTATTATCATGCCCAAGAGTTATGGTTACAATTGTGTTTGGTTTTATTAGAATCTTCTGTTTATCTTAGTCATAGTTGTCAAATCATGAATCGAATCGTGGATTAGAATCTTAATTTTGCGAATCGTGAATCGAATCGAATCGATAATCGTAAGATTTAGCATAAATTATAAATATGATGTTAAACACTTCATATATATGAAATAAAATAAATAAAACTAATATTGGCACAAAATATACAATAAGAACATGATTATATAATCTTATAGGGATATCTTCATCACAAAAGATTTTGACTAAAATCCATTCAACTATAAAATTTCTTAAAAATCATAGTATATTCTCTTATGAAATTCATAAAATTGATAAAATCTCAAACAAAGTAGAATAATATAAGAGATATGGTGAAAACTCTTTAGATTAAATATAATACATTTTAATGTGTGCCTTCTATGTTTATTGATAATAACAAAGAAATTCATAAAAAAAATTGTGCAACCATTGAGTCTAAATGATCTAACCCATATCATATTAAACCATGATTGATTCACCAAAATAGTAATAAAACATTTATTGAAAGTATTATTATAATATTTTAAATCTTTAAACAATGTACTTTGACATTTTTCACATAAAAGAGAAATGAAAAAAAAGGGTTAAAGAACCTATCGGATTCGCTTTATTCTTATTATGTTCTCTAATCACCAAATGAGCAACACATTATGCATGATAAAATTGTATTTTTATAATAAACACACTAAGTTGTATTATAGTATATTTTAAAAATAAAAAAAAAAGTGACAAGTAGGAGTTCGAAATTTGTTGGATACTTGGATATGATTATTTTAAAAGTCACATGAATCGTAAATAGTGAATGGACTCGTGAATCAATTCGTGAATCGTAAGATTCATCACAATTCTACTACAAACTATATTCAGACCTAGATTCGTATCGATTTATGCATGAATCGCGAATCGAATCGTTAACTGAATCGTGAATCGTAAGATTCTAATAACTATGATCTTAATCCATGAATCTGCCTTTGAGTGTGTGTGTGTGTGCTGTGTTCTATGTGGGTGTGTGAGAGTGGGAGGGAGGGAGGGGATTACAAAATTGCTGCTTAAATAAAAGTATGTATCCCTATATGGTGAAACGAGACATGGATGTGCCTTGGCTCTTCTTGGTGTGTGTTCATTTAATTCTGACATCTCTTCTCAAATCAAAATATAAGCTAAAATTCTGAGTACTGTGGGCCAGCTAGTCATCATTTGTAGTTCCTGCTTCATCCAGGTATACATGCTTTATTGGAGATGGCCCATATGGGTCTTTTCTGATTGCCTTGATCAATGTTGTTTCTGGCATTCCTCTTGATACAGTCTAACCTCGAACTTGAATCAAATTGTACTTCAAGTCTTCATGGGTGCTTTTAGAGGTTTTTGTTACGTATGACTAAAGTATAGTAGAAAACTTTTCACATATCCTCGATTGGTGCCACATACCTCTCTGGTTTCTCATCTGTGTTACTTTTCCAGCTCTTTCTTTGTTTTGATTTATATCAAAATTCTCTTTCAGTTGTGCATGTTTTTGAGGGTCAATCGTTACGATCCTTGTCATTCACTTTTCATTTTTAATTCCCTGCATTTTATTTGTTTGTATTTAGGGCAGGTTTTATTCAATATCGAGAAGTCTGAAACCATTTTGCTTTGTATACTTAGATTTGGGGTCCCTTTATTGGTTTTTATTTATTGGTCTCTAGTTACTTGTTAGTTGATATGAATCTTATCTTCTTTTTCAGGAGTTCCAACAACAATCGACTATCATAAACTCATCCTTGACATTGAGGTAGGGAGTCAACATTTTTTACCTTCTTGGAATTTCTTTTATTTGGGGTGGGAGATGATATTATTCTCAACTTGCTTTGTACATGTTTTTGTGTTACAGGACTTCAGAAATGGAAAAGTTGATACTGCTTTTATTCCAAAGCATGAACAGGAGTTAGCTGCGGTAAGGAGCTGAATTGTCCCTATCATGTAAATATTCTAGCTAATATATTTTAAATCTTATTATTTCACATTAATTGGACGGTTGGGAGGCCATGAAATATTTCCACTGTAGATCAACGTAGTTACATGTTTTCTTCCATTTTGTAAGTGAACTTGAGTCAGTAATTGATTGCTCCTAGAGGGGTTGAGAATAGGCCAGTCTAAAAAATACTACCAATTAAAAATATTACCAAACCTCTAATATCCAATTTAAGAGAGTGAAATTCAATCCCCACATTCCCCCATAATAAACGAAATAATAACACAGATTTAAAGTGTAAACGCTATGGAAAAGTACTATTATTTGATGAAAACGAAGGACCAACCAACAATAAAATCTGCTATTGAATCAGGAAGTTGCAAGATTTTAGGACACTAGGAAATACAGTCCCTTATCTGGTTCACCTAATGCCGAAGTTCTCTACAGCCGCTCCTCATTCTTGATCTCACTAGTCGCAGCTTTGACTTAGTCGACCTTTTCTGATTCAAAATTACTCCATGAGGCTCCTCACCTTGATCTTTATGTTACACGGCTCTGTTATTCCAACGAGAAAAGGTTGTTGGCCAAAAGAGTATTGAAGATGTGTATGAATGTGGATTTTGAAAAATAAACTCAACCAAATGATTGATAATCTCACATGCACACCTAAAGAAGAGTTTGTTAATCAAAGCATAAGAATCTTTAAGCAAATTAAGAGGAAGTGAAAGAACTCTCTAGGGCTGCAACTCTCTAGGGCTGCTAATCTTCGTGGTTAACCCTAATGGTTTTCTTAAGATGCTTAGATTTTTTTCCAGAAAAATAAATAAAAATACTAAAAAGTTGATTTTTGCGCGTAGGCTTGAGCCCACTTGAAGCACACTACAAATCCACCATTCTGATCCCTTTAGGGTGTTCTAACATACTTGGAGTACAAACAAGCACACCTCTAGTCCCTTAAGTAGGATCATACACGCATGGTGGACACAACAAGCACACCAATCTGGATTTTAAGAAAGTTCAAGTTCACATTGAACATATATCAATTCACTAGTCTGGATTCTTTGAAGGGCTTGAGCATACATCAAGCTCTTATCAAGCCCTTACCACAGGAAGTGTGATCCTCCTAAAGATACCGAAAAAGTCATTCCATTCGCTAAGGAAGAAATAGCACACTCAAAAATGGTTCTATAAAACAATGCATGTCCTAAGGTCAATTTGCATGAATGCAAGAATACATATGGGGTAATGGAGCTAGTGTTGAAGCAACTGATTGCATATTTATGGAGAACACTCTCTAACATCCTTATCTATACTACCAAGCCCCGATACAACACATCTTGGTGCAGAGTTTTGTCACATGGAAATCACTTACACTCTCATCAAACCTAAATCCTATTTCAAAAAGGAAAATCCTTTTCTGGTCTTCATAAATTGGAATTCCATTAAAAAGTTTCCTTGAGTTTTTGTGGTTTTCGTGTTTGTAACTTGCTGGCTGTCCTATTATGACCATGAACTCTGTATCGGAGGTTTGCTTGAATCGACCTTCTGGGGTGGGTGTGGATCCTTATCACTCGAATCAGTGGATTTTCCCATTATCATCAGTTTGTGTATTGGATCTCCGGTTTATCAATAGATTTATCAAGGGAAAGGATAATAATAGAGAAACCAATGAACTAAACTTATTTTCTTCAATTCATTACCTCTAAATTTATCTTATTCAATTCATTACCTTCTTATCCTCTCCTTTCCTTTCATGAATTCATGATCAAACACAGGCTTCGTGCGCGCGCACATCCATGTGTGTGTATTTTATTTTGGGGGGGGGGGGGCCCCCCCCAGATTGTGTGCCCAAAAATTACATGGCCCTTTGTCCCAATACATTGAAACCTGTTGGATATGTGAAAATCTCGAGATATATCAAACGACTTTTGATGCATTGAGACTGGGACATAATTTTCAGGATAGGTGATCCCTTGCGCCGGGGGTGGTGGTGGTTTGGATTAGGGGTTATATTTAGAAGAAACCTCCTGCATAACACCCCCGCCGCCGCCCCTTGTCGCACCATTGGGTGTTTGCTAAAGATTACTTAGGAAGTGTGATGGCTGGCCATCATCCTCCAACTAGCATTACAGAATCAGAAACTATTTTTTTTGAGATAAACTAAACCCTTTGTTAATTTGTGCTTGCAGCCCCAGAAGATGGTACTGACAACTCCTAAAGAGCTAGCAAATGCTACTGCTTAGATTGATCTCTTCTTCCAAAATTGCAGTTTTTTTTTAAATTTATATTGTAACCTAGCAATAGTTTTGAGCATGAACTTTGTCAGAGTGGTCTATATTTGTTCTCTTCCTTTAAATGTGCTAAAATTATTTTTTAAAAATAAAATCATTTTGCTTTTTCAGCTGTCAGATGAGATTCTATGGGAACGATTTCGATTGCGGGTTACTCTGTTTTTTTCATATTAGAAATGGGAGATCTACATATTTTCTAGTGTTTGGCAAATCATACCATTTTTTCGCATGAATTAAAGGAGTGGGTGCTTCATGTCTTTGTTGTGGTTATGGTTTTGGGATCATATAGTTTTCAACCAATTAATTTAACTAATGAGTATTTTCTGTGGAGTTTGGGCTAAATTGTGAGAAATTTGTTTATTTTTTAACTTGTATTTTTTAATTAGAACTTTTTACTTTTTTTCATTTTTAATTAAAACTTTACTTTTTTCGGGAATCTGGAAAAGTAAACAAGTTTGATCAAGAAAATAATTTTTTAATCAAATATAAAAATGTGCAAAATATAATTTGATTTATTGATTTATTTTAGTTTACTTTTATTTTTAAAAATTTTTGTTAAGGATTTTTTATCTTTTGGTTCCTCAAGAAAATATAATAGGTTGATTAAAAGATGAATTTTTTAAATTAAAAATAAAAATAAATAAAACAAAATAAGTAATTTTCCCAAATGGGGATTTGCCATTCAATCTTCCAATTGTGGGACTGCTAGAAATGAGTGGGATTTGTAGAGTTGTGTAGTCACCAATGTTCGATGGATGTAGGTTTCAGCTGCAGTCTAATTATTGGATTTATTTTATTTTTATTTAAAAAATATTAGGATATGTGCAAAAATATTTATATTTTTTAAAACACTTTTATTTTATTTTTTTAGAATAAATACTATTTTTTTATAATATTTTTTTCAGTATATTAAATGTAATAGTAGCGTTTATACATAGTTGTATATTCAATTTGAATTAAGGTCTATGACGGTTATAGTTTTTTTTTTCTTTTTATTTATAATAAATACAATATATATAAAAAAGAACAAATAAAAAATAAGTGATTATATACTTTTATAAAATTTTATTTTAAAACAAATAATAAGTGACCCACAAAGATGGCTATCGAGAAAAGAGTTATTTAAGAGAATTGTTAGAGGTGTGGATACCTATAATTATATTATAGATACGGTGATATATAATAGCAATTGAAGTTGGTTAAGTGATAACAAAAAATAGTAGTAAGATTGGAGCACTAAGAAGCTTGGAGTGCTAGTAAAAATGATTTGCAACGGCCACATATGGTAAAGAAAAATAAGTAAAATTGTCAAAAATAATAGAAAATTGTCAAATATAATACTCACTGTTTGTGACGAATATTGTGATTGAAAACAATAACCATTGAGTGGAGGTGACAAATACTCCTCAATAAAATAATAAAAAAATTAACTTTTTGTTGTTAAAAAGCTCAACTTTGCAAACTTTTAATTATTTTTAAAATAATTTAACTTTTTAAGAATGAAATGACTATAATATCTTTAATAAAAAAGTAACTCCATAAAAATTATTTCAAACACTAAAATCTAAAATCTAAATATAAATATAAGAGCTTATTAGACATTTTATTAAAAAAAACATAAAAAAACTACTTAAATTATCTCAAATAAACTTTTTTTAATAAAAAAAATCTTTAAAAAGTTAGATTCTTAAAACATACCAAAGAAGTATAAATTGATTATTTATTTTTGATTGATGCAAGTATTAATTATTAAGACCACCAATAATAGAAATTAACCAAATGCTGACAAATAAGCTTTCCACCATGGTAAAAAGAATTGGCTCACTGCCTGCCTTTACTATTAAGAGCTAGTTTGATAATTGGGAGAGAACTAAATTAAGTTAGTAGTGAAAAGAAATTGATAATGAAGTAGAATTAAAAGTGAGATGAGATTAATTTTTTTATATTTGAATTGAGTGAAATTAAATAACGAATTACATAATGATTTACTATTGTATTAAGTTAATTTATTTTAAAATTAATTTAAATAAATTAATAAGTTAAATTTTATGTTATTGTTA
>JAOTRH010000010.1:4885196-4917248 GCA_034768845.1 Heliamphora exappendiculata | reverse complement strand
TAACTTTGGTTGCACGGGTTTTATTTTGATCGTTCGACGTCAAAAGTTTTATCTGGAGCCCGTTTCGACGTTTGCCCGTTCAGTTAATTTTTTACTGAAAATCGTTTATAAAAACAATGATCTTGGCAGTATTGCCTCCAACAATTGGTATCAGAGCTGTTTTGATTTTTATTTACGGTTATCGGGGCTGAACAGATTTAGAACTGTTGTTAATTTTGTTTTGCTGGCATTCTAATTCTGATTTGATGATCATTATTTATTTTCATGTTTTATTGATTGCATGAATGATTAAATTTTTTTTAACCACGAGGGTTAATCGTGGTAGATTGATTGTGAACTCCATTGAGGTATATGATCAATGTAAATATTATTGTTCCTCGGTTTTTAATTGTTTTTATAAAAAAAATATGAAGAACAAGTCGAAGAACAAGTTCGAGGAAAAGCTTGAAGACTGTTTTCGAATTGAAATTCAAGACTGTTTTTCAAAAAGCAGTAGCATCAAGCAGTAGCGCTGTTCTCGAAAACTATTTGGCGCAAATCAGTTTCCTTTTTTTTAAAAACAGCAAGTAGTTTCCAAAACCGCAGTGACGCAGTGTTGTTTTCAAACAAAAGCAAGGTCAGACGCTGTTTTAAATAGAAAAACGGTGCAATTCCCAAACCAGTGGCGCCGGTTTCCAAATCCAAGCAGGCACCAGTTTTTTCTTCAACACAACAATGCGTTTTTAAAAATCAAACACAACAGTTTCCTCAACGCCAAACGCAGCAGGAGCTGGTCTTCGAAATAGTGTGCAGCGGTGCAAATCCCAAAACAGTGGCGCAGAAGTTTATTCAAACACAGTGCCGGTTCTCAAAGGCGACTTTGATGTTTTTTTCCCAAAAAAGCAGGCGCAAAATTCGGCTGTTTCCTTCCAGCGTCCAAATAGCAGCTTATTCCAGGCGGTGCCTATTTTGATAGAAGAAAGAAAAGGTTAAAGCACATCAGTTTTGTTTTTAAACACAGCAATTCTGAAACAGGTAAACGCAGCCTATATGCGGCGGTTTTTTGAAGCCTGAAGCGTTGTTGCTGCGCTGTTGCTTCTGTCACTATGTGTCTTCAAAGCAATTTTCGGCAATCCCAAGGGCTGTTTGCTTGGCTACGATTTTTGCTTGGTTTGTTGTGCTTTTTGAAAATGAATCCAACTAAAACAAAGAGTTCCAACTGAAGCAAAGAGTTCCAGGCTGTTTTGGCTCATTTTTTTGATATAGATTTATTGAGAAATACTGATGCAATCAGGATATAGGAAGCTGATAAAGATTAGACCATTGAAGCTTATCTTTAAGCAGAAAATTGAAACTCTTTAAAGTTTCAGATAAATCATAAAATCAAAATATATTTATCTTGCATCTAATATTTTTTATATATGATAAATATTAATTTTATTTATCCTGTTAATTTAATTAATTCAGAAATTTAGTTTTAATTAAAATATTTTATAATAAAAAATAAATTTAAGTTTTTTTAATTAATTAATTTTAATTAAATAGAAAAACTTTAGATATTTTATTTTTTACAAAATATCATGTTTAAAATAATTTTTTTAAATCGGATATCTTGAAAAAAAACATGGGAATTAATTCTGAATTTTGAATTAATTAAATAAAAAAATGTTTAATCGAAATAAATTACTATTTTTCAAAAAATGTGAAATATAAAATAAAATAAATAAATACTTTTAATTACTACTTTAAATGAAAAGATTGAGGAAAAACTCTGCATTTATTAAATTTTATTTGTTACGCGTTTAAACACGAAAAAGATGATTTGATAAATCAGAATATTTAGAATCGTGTACACGGAAAGATATTTGATTCTTTCATATCGTGTGCTTTTTAAAATTAATAAATTTATTTTAATTAAACAAATTTTTATAACCCTAAAAAATATTTTAAAAATCAAAGTGAGAGAGGGAATTTATTCATAGATAAACCCCGCGGTCTCCATTACTAATTTGTAGGCAATACAATTAAACCCTGCGTGTCGGCAGTAAGACTTTCATTTCCAACGGACAGATTAATTGCGGTATCGCCGGTACAAACCTACTTTAGGGATAATTCTGGATAATTGTTAGTGTGAGTCATTTCTCCAACTGAAAGGTTCATTGCGAAACACTTAGCTGTATATAATAGTATCATATCTAACTGAGTCACTGCTATTATAAATTGGACCGAAACTATGTTAACTATTTAATTTTACTTGGTATGGTTAGTTTTTTAGATAGTAAAATTAAAAATAATTGGCATGTTTAGTCTTATGAAGGATAGTAGACGTCCTTCCAACAAGGCATGCTATTCTCAATTTACTAGGCTGTTGGCGAATTAATTTTAAAATAGTAAAGGGAACCAAATTAAAATGAATTCAAAGTTTTGCTCATCATAATTAACGATTTTTTTTAATTATGTGATTCTCATGATTAAAATAGATTTCAACTCACTCGCTTCAAAACAAACTTACATGACCAAATTTTGTTGACTGAAAATGTAACTTGGATATAACTTTAACTACAAATGGTATTCCTTCAATACCAGAGAATGTATTTGTTTCTGAAAATGGTACTTCATCTGGGCCGAACGGCATGAAGAAGGAAAAGTTTTAGAAATAGGGAGACACGATTTTTAGGGTAGTTAGTGGGCCACGGACTGGTGTGAAAAAGTCAAAAGATAGATGTTTTCACTGCAATCAGACCCGACTCTAGAAAAAGCTATGTCTAGTATTTCTTAGAAGCCAGAATAAATAGGGTAATTTCTGCTCACTGGTTGTAGAAACGTGTTTAGCGGTGTTATTTATCAGTACCTGGTGTGTAGATACGTGAGCCACTAATCAGGTCTGCAATTCATTGCAGGGGTTCCAGAAAATTCGACAACTTAGTGATGGGGAGATTTACCTGCATATAGGCAATAAAACAAAGATAATAGCAGTTGCAATAGGAGATGTCACTCTCAGTTTTGGTACAGATCGGATTTTAGTATTGAGAGATTATCTTTATGTACCTGCCATTAGAAGGAATTTAGTTTTCGTTTTTAAATTGGCTAAATACGGATATTTAGTCTATTTTAATAACTCTGTGGTTATTAAGGATAATGAACGAGTTATCTATTATGGTACATTGGTGGATGATCTTTATATTATTACTCTAATCTCTCCTATTCTGCAACTAACTAAAACGAATAATACATCTATATAACCATATAAGAGAAAGTTTTCTTCTTTAATGAACCAAACATTTTTTTGACACTTACACTTGGGTCATATTAATCTAAAATGGATAAACAAACTGGTAGCAGATGGACCTTTGAGCTCATTGGAAGTTGAGACACTTCTAGTCTGTGAATCTTGCTTAGAGGGTAAGATGACCAAAATGCCCTTTTTGGTCAAAGGCTATAGAGCTAAAAAATAGTTAGAGCTGGTTCATTATGATGTGTGTGGTCCTATGATAATTCGGGCTAGAAGTGGCTTTGAGTACTTCATCAGTTTCATTGATGACTACTCAAGGTATGGATACATTTACCTGACGCACCGTGAGTCTGAATGCTTTGAGAAATTCAAAAAATTCAAGACGAATGCGGAGAAGCGTCTAGGTAAAAGTATCAAATCACTACGATTTGACCGTGGTGGAAAATACTTTCTTAGAGAGTTTAAGGACTACTTGTCATCAGAGGAGATTATATCCCAGTTGACTGCATCTGACACTCCACAGCAGAATGGTGTAGCAAAAAGAAGGAATATGACTCTTATGGAGATGGTAAGATTATTGATGAGTTATTCAGGTTTATCACATTCAATTTGGGGACTCGCTTTAGAGACAGCGACTTACATTCTTAACATAGTACCTTCTAAGTCAGTACCTTATACTCCCATAGAATTGTGGACCAAGCGTAAGCCTAGTCTGAAGCACATTCGGATTTGAGAGTGTCCAGTATATGTGCTAAAAGGGAACGCGGGTAAGTTGAAATCGAAAACAGAAGTCTGTTTCTTTGTGGGTATCCCAACGGAACGAAGGGTGGTCTATTTTATAATCCAAAGGATGAGAAGGTCATTGTTAGCATCAATGCCCGATTCTTGGAAGATAATTATATTATGGATCACAGGCCCAATAGCAAAATTGTTCTGGAAAAACTAAGAGAAAATACTAGTAGAACGAAAGAGGAACCACAAGTCACTAATATTCTATTATCTCGTCGTAGTGGGAGGATTATGGGGATAGGTGCAAATCAAGAACATGGTGCTGATGCACAGGGTTTAGATTCTACACAGCTTGTTACAGCTAGTGCACAGACATAGGTAGTGCCTCATCATAGTGGGAGGGTTATTCATCAACCTGACCGGTATATGTTCTTGGGAGAGTCATTTGACAAGATCCCGACAGAACTGGATTTCGAGCCTTGTAACTATAATAAAGCACTACAAGACAAAGATGCAGATCTTTGGCAAATGGCTATGAATTCAGAGATGGAATCTATGTATTTCAATCAGGTCTGAGAACTTGTAGAACCACCCAAAGGAATAAAATCCATTGGATACCAGTAGATCTACAAGAGGAAGGGAGGAGTAGACGGGAAGGTTGAAACCTTTAAAGCTAAGCTTGTTTCTAAATGGTTCACTCAAAAAGAAGGAATCAACTATGGAGAAACTTTTTCGCCGGTACCCATGCTTAAGTCTATCCGAATTCTCTTATCCATTGCCGCACATTTCGATTACGAAATCTGGTAAATGGACATCGAGACAGCTTTCCTTAACGGATGTCTTGACGGGTGTATCTATATGATACAACCAGACGAATTCATTGCAAAGGGCTAGGAGCACATGTTGTGCAAACTTAAGAGATCCATCTATGGATTTAAGCAGGTATCGAGGCCTTGGAACACTCGGTTTGATCAAGCAATAAACTCTTATGATTTTGATCAAAGTCTGGATGAGTCCTGTGTGTACAAGAAGCGTGACAGAAGCGTGGTGATCTTTCTAGTAATTTATGTAGATGATATCTTAGTCATCAAAAATAATGTTGGGTATTATCTACGGTTAAAGTATAGTTATCTGGACAGTTGGGTATGAAGAACTTGCGAGAAGCCAGTCACATCTTTGGGATCAAGCTTGTGCGAGATCAAAAATAAAGAATGTTGGGCTTATCACAAGTAAAGTATATCGATGATATCCTTGCTCGTTTTAGCATACAAGATTCTAAGAAAATATTTCTCCCTTTCAGGCATAGAATCACTCTATCCAATGATCAATGTCCTAAGACACCAGATGAGATAGAAAAGATGAAGGCGGTTCCTTATACTTCGGTAATAAGAAGCCTCATGTATACTATGCTTAGCACTTGACCCGACATCTTCTTTGTCGTTGGCATGGTTACCAAATATCAGTCTGACCCAGGACAAGAGCATTGAACTGCGGTAAAAAATATATAATCAAGTACCTAAAAAAGACTAAGGATTATATGTTGGTTTACCAGGCAGACAGTCTAGTACCTTTGGGATATACAGACTCAGATTTACAGTCAGACATATAGTTTACATCAGGAGACAACTTTACGGATCCTTTACAAAGAGCTTACCGGCTAAGACTTTTGATGGTCATGTAGAGGGCATGGGAGTCAGATGTATGGCAGCATAATTTTGAGTATAAGTGGGAGATTGTTAGGGTTGGTATACTGAAAATCATATTTTTAGTATTTAATTTTATTTTAATAAAATTAATTTTTTATTTTATGAGAATCTTTATGAGCAATGTATGTGTATCATTTTTTTAATGTTATGCATGGATATCCGATATTCTGTATAGTATTTAATCTAGTGTGTACAGTACGGTTTGCACACAGAAGATCAGATTTTAGGTTCTTGCAGAATATAAACTTTATGTTCACAATTTAGATAGAAATGGACATACCATCAGTACGACTGTAGCACTGAGTTTTTGTAGGCCTGTCTTGGTTACGAAAAATAGATAATAGTATCGTCTATTGTAACGACTCTCTGTGTTAGTGCACTTTGTGTGTATTGAACGGGACATTTGATGTAATTAATTTTGTATTGATTATATAAATTAATTAACACCCCAAAATTATTATGAATAGTGCTTATCCTCTTAATTCTGAAATAATTATTGATTTTTATATATTTAATATTCGTTATTTTGATTAATTAGATGGTGGGATCTTATATGGGTCTATATTCCCGGTGAGTTAGATAACGGTATTATTTATATAAAAAATATTAATTATTGACGAAATTTACGTCGCAAAGATCGGGATTGACGATACCCCTTAAGGATGCTTATAAGTTTTGACGGGGCTAAACCCTGCGGGTGTATTTAATTATCCGGCGGTCAAATAAGTTAAGCGAAAGGGCTTAAGGAATATCAAGATGCCGATTAAATTAAATTATCAGTAATTAATTTTAATTGACGAGTACCAGGAATCTTAGCATGGGGAGAAATGGTAAGCATTTAATAACAGGAGCTTAATGCAAGAAGGTCTTGAGATTATGGGTCAGAGTGCAATTATAGTTCCTTAGTGGTGTGAACTATAATTCAGTATTTTATGAAAATTACAGAAACCATTGCATCTTTCCACAATTGCAGAAATTGCTCGTATGTATCTGTGTTCCACTAGAAATCTAACTCATAATTAGTCCCAAAGTCCCTACCGTAGCCCTATATATACGCGGGTAGGCTGAACCAGTTTTAGATGATGATTTTATATAATAATTATTATTATATTATTTTTGTATTTCAAGACTTAAATATATCGGGGTTCTATCGGTACGGGTTCTCGGAGGATCGTAACCCACACAACATTCGAGGATCGCGTAAGGGAATAAAATGAAAGATCTGATTGGAGCTTCAACTCGGAATCAAGTCGAAGTTGAAGATTAGATCGACAAAAGATATTCATCTAAATTAACTTTGGTTGCATGGGTTTCATTTTGATCGTTATTCGTCAAAATTTTTATCTGGAACCTGTTTCAGCGTTTGCCCGTCCAGTTAATATTTTTATCGAAAATCGTTTACAAAAGTAATGATCTTTGCAGTATTGCCTCCAATAGGGACGAGGTGTAGAAAGCTCAAGAATTGATTAAGTTTTTGGATTAGAACAAGGATGATGGTTCTCGAGATGAACAACTACGCAAGATAAGTGAACATAGCGCAAGATGAATTGCAATGCGGGCCAAAAAGACCGGTAACTATTTAGTTAAACAATTTAAGAATTTGGGTACCAAGGAGTGTGTGGAAATAGTTAGTCCTGCTGACGCTGAAAATTACTTGAGCAGGTGGAGTGCGCCTTTTAGACAGACTGAGTTGTTCATATGGTAAGTTCTTAAGTATTGATTTATATTCGTTTAACATCTAGACTGTGTAACTCGTATGGAGCTGGTATTCATTTTTTGTTGTGGTATCGGTATGAGTCACAAGGAAGTTGCTTTCGAAAATCTTTCGTGATGTGACCCATTAAGGAAAACCTGTTTAGATTAGTGTATAAAAGTTACCTGTATAGAGAAAGAATTTTTTCATGGCAATGCGTGGATGAGAAGTTAAGGGTGACATAATTCTAGTGTTTCAGGTGGAATTCCGAAGCAACTTAGTGTGAGTACACGGGAGGAATAAGTGTTTGGATGAGAATAGTAGGAGCGTAAGTGAAACTGTACGAATTAATGGGTATAATTTTTGTAAATTGACCTTGAGTGAATCGAGTGTCTTGGTAAAAGGCGAGTAAAATGAAATAGTTAAAGTGCGAAAGTGGTTTTTGGTTCGATTATGCGGTAAAGAATGTGTGAAGGGATTGAGTAATGATGGTAAGAGATTTTAGAATTATGAGTTAGTACTGTACAATTAAAGTATTGTTGGGTGAGTGGTACGTACGTGAAGAAAAGATACGAATGTATATTGTGTTATGACGAGGGTTATGTTTGGGCTTGTATGAGTAAGAATATACCTGTGAAACGTTTAGTCTACGTGGTATGTTTAGCCCTAGTGACGCATTAGGTTCAAGTGGCGGTATTAGTCTTGATGGTTGTAAAGAAAGAGTGGTAATTAAAAGTGTGTGCAAAGATTTTGTGTTGAAGATAAACGATAGGGAGATGTTGGTAGATTTGATGCCTTTGGTTATGTTTGAGTTTGATTTAATTTTTGGGATGGACTGGTTATCATCCTACCATGCGTCGCTAGACTGTGTTAGGAAAATAGTAATCTTTAGGATATCCGGGAAGGAGGAATTCGTTTTCCAAGGGGATAAGAATAGAACACCTATCCGTATCGTGTCAGCTATTACGGATTCGAAGATGTTGAAGAAGGGTTGCCAGGGGTTTTCAGCACATGTGATCGACGTAGAGATGGAAGAAAAGAAGCTTTCGGAGGTACCAGTAATTTGTGAGTTTCTAGACGTTTTTTTAGATGATTTACCAGGATTACCTCCATACCGAGAAGTAGAGTTTACGGTCGATCTCTACCCAGGCACAGCTCCTATATCTATTCCTCCCTATAGAATGTCACCTGCTGAGCTGTTAGAATTGAAAGAACAATTATAGGAGTTATTAGAAAAGGGATTCATCTGACCTAGTGTCTCACCAGGGGGAGCACCTATACTATTTGTGAAAAAGGAGGATGAAACACTGTGGATGTGTATCGACTATCGACTATCTACAATTGAATAGGGTGATCGTTAAGAACAAGTATCCTTTGCCTAGGATATACGACTTGTTCGACCAACTATAAGGAGCTAAAGTGTTCTCAAAGATAGACTTGAGGTCAGGATACCATTAATTGAAAGTGTAGAAGTCAGATATACCCAAGACTGCCTTTAGGACTCGTGAGCATTATGAATTTCTTGTGACGCCTTTTGGGATTAACAAATGCGTCTACTGCGTTTATGGACCTGATGGATCGAGTATTGAGGAGCTTTCTAGACTAATTCGTAATTGTGTTCATAGATGACATTCAGATATATTCTCGGAGTGAGGAGGAACACAGAGAACATTTAAAGATTTCTTTGTAGATCCTAAGAAAGCACTAACTGTGTGCGAAAATTCAAAAAGTGTGAGCTTTGGTTGGATCGAGTGGGGTAGTTGGGTATGCTATATCTGGAGGTGGAACACAAGTGGACCCAATGAATGTGGAAACGATAGTCAATTAGAAAAGACCAACTAGCGTGACTGAGATACGAAGCTTTTTGGGGTTAGCTGGTTATTACCGGTGTTTTATTCAGGACTTTTCCCTAATTGTGAAGCCCTTGACTCGGTTAACTCAGAAGAATGTTAAGTTTGAATGGTCTAACAGATGTGAACGAAGTTTTTAAGAGTTGAAGTCCAAATTCGTGTCAGCACCTGTACTTACCCTTTTGTTAGCCAACGAGGGGCTTTGTTATTTATGGTGACGTGTCACACCAAGGTTTGGGTTGCGTATTAATGCAACACGAGAAGGTTATCGCCTATGCGTATAGACAATTAAAACTTCATGAGAAGAATTACTCTACCCATGATCTAGAGTTAGCTGCAATCGTTTTCGCACTGAAGATATGGAGACAATATTTGTACAGCGTCCCTTGTGAGATCTTTACGGATCATCCAAGTTTGAAGTATATTTTCACCCAGAAAGAGCTGAACTTGAGGTAAATGAGATGGATGGAGTTAATTAAGGATTTGATTGTACGATTCACTATCATTCGGGGAAGGCTAACATCGTAGTAGATGCCCTAAGTCAAAAATCATTGGGAAAAAATAGTGTATCTACGAGCAGTACGAGATGGTACATTTTTTGAAATGTGAATGCTTAGAACCCATCCTACCATAGGAAAGAATGGAAGCTTATTAGCAACTCTGAGCATAAGACTATTCTTTTTTTAGATCAAATTCGAGCAGCTCAATTGGCGGATAATCAAGTGGTCAAGATAAGGGCAAAAACAGCGGCTAAAAGGAAGACAAAATTTGAAATTTGAAATGACGTGTTGTGGTTCGATCACATATAGTATATGCCCAATAATGGGGAGTTGAGGAGGAAAGTCTTAGACGAAGCGCATAACTCAACATACACCATGCACTCGGGAAATACGAAGTTGTATAGAGACTTAAAGAAAATATATTGGTGAAGTAAGATAAAGAAGGACGTAGAGAATTTTGTGACAAGATGTTTAGTATGCCAGCAAGTTAAGATTGAACACCAGAAGTAGACAGGATTATTACAATAATTACTAGTACCCGAGTGGAGGTGGGAACATAAAACCATAGATTTCGTAACCGGTCTCCCTCGAACACCCAAGGGGAGTGATGCTATTCGGATAATTGTGGGTAGGTTGATGAAGTCAGCTCACTACTTACCAATAAAGATGACGTATTCTGCGGATCGGTTTGCACGGCTTCATATCGATGAGATTGTTAGGCTACACAAAGTACCAGTATCTATAGTATCGGACAAAAACCCACGTTTTACATCCTAGTTTTGGCCAAGCTATCAAGAAGCATTGGGGACTACTTTAAAGTTTAGCACGGCTTTCCATCTACAGAATGACGGTCAATTGAAGAGAACATTTCAGACCTTAGAAGATATGCTTAGAGTATACGTTCTAGACTTTGCTGGAAGTTGGGAGGAACATTTATCGTTGATCGAGTTCGCATATAACAATAGTTTTCAGTCAACGATAGAGATGGCTCCTTACGAGGCGTTGTATGGTAGGAAATGTAGAAACCCAATTTGTTGGAAAGAAGTCTGAGAGAGGAAGTTGTTTGCACCCGAGATAGTTTAAATTATTCCTGATAAGATTAAGTTGATCTGAGAGAGATTGAAGCAATCGCAAGATAGGCAGAAGAGTTGTGCAAATAATCAGAGATGCAACCTGGAGTTTGTAGTGGGGGACCGTGTGTTCTTAAAGATACCACCATGGAAGGGTATGATTAATCCAACAGAGTTTTGCCCTGTGAGGGTGTGTGTAAGCCCGGTAAGGGTGTGTGCGTGTAAGTCCTACAAAGGTATTGTGCGAAGCCCGGTAAGGGTGAGGTTTGGTCTTCAAAGGCATTGAGTTGTAGTTCCTTTTAAGGGTATGTGTTAGCCTTTAATGGCATTTTGATTTGTTGAATAGAGTCGTGTGTTAGAAACTATTAGTTTGAGCTGTGGCTTTGGCTTTAAAGCCTTATCATGAGAAATATCCATGTCTCTTTGAGCAAGGTATGTAAATTTTAAGGACAAAATTTCTTAAAGAATGGTAGATTGTAATAATTCGAACTCAAGATACGAATAAAAAATAAAGAACATCTCAAAAGAAACGAAATCTCGAACCTAAGTTCGATAAGAGGAACCGGCTCGACCGTTTAATCTTGTCGAGTCCAAGATTCGGGAAAGAGGGGAGACCACACAAGCATATATTAAAACCCTAATGTTGAGGATAAGAATTTAAAATTATAAATCTAAGTCGTTTAAGACAAGAGTTACGCTCAAAAAGTCAAGAAACGAACTAATGTGAAAATACCCGAATTTTCTCTTACAATTAAATAAAAAAAATTATTTTGATATATATATATATACACATGCACTCAAGTGACTAGACTTAGGAATTTGTGCTAAACTCGGTGACCAAGTTTCATGAACCCAAGTTAGAGTAAAGTAACTAAGGTTAGGTAAACTAACCCATGGTTAAGGATGCTTCTCAAACAAGCTTTACCCACTAACTTTTTCTATAAAAAGGCAATTAAGTATCTCATTTCTTCTCTATATTTCGTGCCATAGTGAGAGAAGAGAAAAAGAAGAAGAAAGAAGAAGGAGGAGGAAGAACCAAGGAAATTTAAGAATCCATGGAGCTAAAGATAAGTCTAAGACCTTCCATCACCAAGAAACAATTTCTAAACAAGGTAATCAAGGATCTAACACATCTGGTTTTATGCATATCAAATACATGTTCTATTATTTTCAAACACAAATCAAAGATTAAGAATCGAAAATGAACTAAAAATGCGTCATGATGAGATTTTGGGGCATTTGGTGTGGGTGTTGTGTTTTTGGAGTTTGCATGAGGTTTTCTAATGGATTCATGGCATGATAATGATCTGGAGTTTTATTATTTAAGAGTAAAAATAATGTATATAAAGAAAATAGATTAACTCTTTTCACACATGGTGCTAGGAGGTTTGAACTAAACATGGCCTGTAAATTGAGCTTTTCTACCTCTTTACCCTGATATTTGGAATATCATAACTCAATGTAGAAAAATGCTATAAGCGTGTTCTTTATATTCAGACCTAGGTTTTTCTGTTATCTTTTATCCAAAATTAGTTTGAACTCATTTGAGTAAGAACTCAAGATATTGCAATTCTACCAATGTATGTCGATTTTAGACCAGTCAACAATACAAATCTAAAAACCCTAGTTTAAAATGAGATCTGAGTTTTGGCCAAAACATAAAAGTTGTCGAAAACCTGTATGCCTAGCTACCCACCAAAAATAAGCACAAAATAATAAGTTTTGATAGGTCAAAACTCCTTTGAAATTCTCTGTTGTGTTTTAGCCCTCAAGGGATACTTTTGTCACATATTTTTGTGTAGCCCAAATCCCCCATGTTTAGTGATCTATTCCAAAAGTGGTCTACATGAATTTTGTAGCTAGCATATTGAAATACTTGTTTTCCAAACATCAGACCTTGAAGCCTCGGGATGATTTTCCAAAACTATTTCAAATCCTCTGTCTAAATCTGACTCAACTGAGTTTTGGCAACTGACAGAACTTATTTTCTAAAATGGTCAAAACGTCTAATTTGTTCTAAACAACTATCCTTGTCTCTAAACATGAAACTTGTAGGGTGCTGATGCACAGAGTTCTGATTCTGCACAGCGTGTTACTGTTAGTACACAAACACAGGTAGTGCCTCGTTGTAGTAGGAGGGTTGTTTATCTACATAACCGATATATATTATTGGGAGAGTCTTTTGACAAGATCCTAGCAGAACTAGATACCGAGCCCTGTAACTATAATAAAGTACTTCAAGACAAAGATGCAAATTTTTGGCAAATGGCTATAAATTTAGAGATTGAATCAATATATACCAATCAAGTTTAAGAACTTGTAAAATCACCCAAATGGATAAAATCCATTGGATACAAGTAGATCTACAAGAGGAAGAGAGGAGCAGATGGTAAGGTAAAAAACTATCAAAACTAGGCTTGTTGCTAAAGGATTCACTCATAAAGAAGGGATCAATTATAAGAAAACCTTTTCGCAGGTAGCCATGCTTAGGTCTATCCAAATTCTCTTATCTATTGCCGCTCATTTTGATTACAAAATCTAGCAAATGGACATCAAGACAGCTTTCCTTAATGGAAGTCCTGACGAGTGTATCTATATGATATAACTAGACAGATTCATTGCAAATGGCTAGGAACACATGTTATGTAAGTTTAAGAGATCCATTTATGGACTTAACCAGGCATCAAGGTCTCGGAACACTCGATTTGATCAAATTATTAAGTCTTAAGATTTTGATCAAAGTCTAGATGAGTCCTGTGTGTACAAGAAGCTGACGGAAGCGTGGTGATTTTTCTAGTACTTTATGTAGATGATAACTTACTCATCGAAAATGATATGGGGGTATTATCTACGGTTAAAGTATAGTTATCTGGGCAGTTCGATATGAAAAACTTGAGAGA
This sequence comes from Heliamphora exappendiculata, assembly GCA_034768845.1. NCBI lineage: Eukaryota > Viridiplantae > Streptophyta > Magnoliopsida > Ericales > Sarraceniaceae > Heliamphora > Heliamphora exappendiculata. Next base: position 4,903,589 of record JAOTRH010000010.1, on the reverse strand, counting down.
AGCCAGTCACATCCTTGGGATCAAGCTTATGCGAGATCGAAAATAAAGGATGTTAGGTATATCACAAGCAAAGTGTATCGATGATATCCTTGCTCATTTTAGCATGCAAAATTCCATGAAACAGTTTCTTCCTTTCAAGTATAGAATCACTCTATCCAAGGATCAACATTCTAAGACACTTGATAAGATAAAAAAGATGAAAGCAGTTCCTTATGCTTCGATAGTAGGAAGCCTCATGTATGTTATGCTATGCACTAGACTCGACATCTGCTTTGCCACTGGCATAAATAGCAGATATCAGTCTAATCTAGGACAAGAGCATTGAACTGCGGTAAAAAATATAATTAAGTACCTGAAAAGGATTAAGGATTATATGTTGGTTTACTATGTAGATAGTCTAGTACCTTTTGGGTACATAAACTCATATTTTTAGTCAGATAGAGAGCTTACATTAGGAGATAACCTTGCGGATCATTTACAAAGAGCTTACCAGCTAAGACTTTTGATAGTCATGTAGAAGACATGGGAGTCAGATAAATGGCAGCATAGTTTTAAGTATAAGTAGAAAATTGTTGTGGTTGGTATATTGAAAACTATATTTTTAGTATTTAATTTTATTTTAATAAAATTAATTTTTTATTTTATGAGAATTTTTATGTGCAATTTATGTGTATCATTTCTTTAATGTTATGCATGGATGTCCGATATTTTGTATAGTATTTAATCTGGTGTGTAGAGTACGGCTTACACACAGAAGATCAGGTTTTAGGATCTTACAGAATATAAGTTTTATATTAACAGTTTAGATAGACATAGACATACTATCGGTACGACTGTAGCATAGAATTTTAGTAGGCTTATCTTGGTTACGGGGAACAGATAATAGCGTCGTCTATTGTTCCGACTCTTTGTGGTAGTACACTTTATGTGTATTGAACGAGATATTTTGTGTAATTAGTTTTATATTAACTATATAAATTAATTCACACCCCAATATTATTATCAATAGTACTTATTCTCTTAATCCTAAAATAATTATTGATTTGTGTATATTTAATATTCGTTATTTTGATTCAATAGAAAGTGCGATCTTATATGAGTTTATATTTCCGGTGAGTTGGATAGCGGTATTATTTATATGAAAAATATTAATTATTGACGGAATCCACGTCCCAAAATATCGGGATTGACGATACCCTCTTAAGAAAGTTTATAAGTTTTGACCGGGACAAACCCTACAAGTGGATTTAATTATCTAGCGGTCAAATAACTTAAGCGGAAGGACTTAAGGAATATCAAGATGCCGATTAAATTAAATTGGCAGGTATCAAAAATCTTAACGTGGGGAGAAATGGTAAGCATTTAATAACATGAGCTCAATGCAATATGGTCTTGAGATTATGGGTCAGAGTGAAATTATAATTCTTTAGTGGTATGAAGTGTAATTCAGTATTTTATAGAATTTGCAAAAATCACAGCTAGTTTTTCATAATTGCAGATACCGCTATGAGGTTTGCTTAATTGCAAAAACTGCTGGTACGTGTCTGTGTTCCACTGGAAGTCTTACTCATAATTACTCTCCATGTCCCTGCTGTAGCCCTATAAATATGCAAGTAGGCTGAACCAGTTTCATAACTTGTCTTCTAAGACTGAAACTGCCCTGGTCCTGCCGGTTCGAGTTCTCAGAAGATTATTGCCCACACTATATCCGAGAATCATATAAGGGAATACAGTAGAAGATCTAATAAGAGTTTTAACTCGAATTCAAATCGAAGTTGAAGATTTGATCGGTAAAAAGGTATTCTTCTAAATTAATTTCGGATGCACATGTTTTATTTTGATCGTTCGTTACTGAAAGTTTTGTCTGGAGCCTGTTTTGGCATTTGCCAGTCCAGTTAATTTTTTTCATTAATCGTTTGCAAAAATAAAGATCTAAGACTGCTAAAATCTTTATTTTTGCAAACGATTAACGAAAAAAATTAACTGAACGAAAATTTTCCAAAACGGGCTCTAAATAAAACTTTTGATGACGAACGATCAAAATAAAATTCGTGCACCCGAAGTTAATTTAGATAAATACCTTTTTACTAATCAAATCTTCAACTACGATTTGAATTCGAGTTGAAGCTCCCGTAAGATCTTCTACTGTATTCTCTTATGTGATTTCCAAATATAGTGTGAGCTATAATCCTCCGAAAACTCGTATCAGCATAACCAGAACAGCTTTAGTCTAAGAAGACAAGTTATGTTATAAAACTGGTTCATCCTACCCGCATATATATAGGGTTACAATAGGGATCTGGAAAGTAATTAAGAGTAAAACTTTCAGTGGAACATAGATACTTATCAGCGGTAGTCTTGCAATTATGAAAAACTAGCAGCGATTTTTACAATTTTTATAAAATACTGAATTACAATTCACACCACTAAAGAACTATAATTACACTCTGACCCATAATCTTAAGACCATATAGCATTGAGCTCCTGTTATTAAATACTTACCATTTCTCCCCACGTTAAGATTCTTGATACCCGCCAATTAAATTTAATTACTGATAATTTAATTTAATCAGTATCTTGATATTCCTTAAGTCCTTCCGCTTAACTTATTTGACCGCCGAATAATTTAATCCACCTGCAGGGTTTGGCCCGATCAAAATTTTTAAGTTTCCTTAAGGGGGCATCGTCAATCCTGATCTTTCTAGATGTAGATTCTGTCAATAATTAATATTCGCCATATAAATAATACCACTATCCAACTTACCGGGAATATAAACCCATATAAGATCGCACTCTCTAATGAATCAAATTGATGAATATTAAATATACGTAAATCAATAATTATTTCAAGATTAAGAGAATAAGCACTATTCATAATATCTTGGGGTGTGAATTAATTTATATAGTCAGTATAAAATTAATTACCCAAAATGTCTCATTCAATACACACAAAGTGTACTAGCACATAGAGTCAGAACAATAAACAACACTGTTATCTGTTCCCAGTAACCAAAATAGGCTTATTAAAATTCTGTGCCTTAGTCGTACTGATGGTATGTCCATTTCCATCTAAATTGTGAACATAAAATTTATATTCTGCAAGAACTTAAAATCTAATCTTCTGTGTGCAAGCCGTACTCTACACACCAGATTAAATAATATACAGAATATCGAATATCTATGCATAACATTAAAGAAATGATACACATACATTACTTATAAAAATTCTTATAAAATAAAAAATTAATTTTGTTAAAAAATAAAATTAAATACTAAAAATATAGTTTTCAGTATACCAACCCTAACAAATGGGCAGAAGTTTATAATTATTACATTTGTTCTTGTGTGTGGCAGAGTCAGTACATAGGATTCATTTTATATTATTTTTCTCGGTTGTATGGCCCAACTGGATAATACTGTTTTACTACTATTTTTCCTTAACTATGGCATGATATTTTCATTGTTGGCAATACCTGATTTTAAGAATGAAAACGTGGGGTTTTATGAAATAAAATTGTTATTTCTAAGCAATCAAAGAGGGGGTGAACTGGATTTTAAAAAAAATAACAATTTTGAAATCTTTTTGAAAATCTTTTTATATTGCAATCAAATATAGCAATTTAATCAAAGATAAGAACAATGCAAGTATTACAGAGGTTAGGGATAGAGAGATTAAATCGGACACCAAGGATTTATAGTGGTTCGGCTTCTTCCAAGCCTACGTCAATTCCTCAAGTTCTCCCTTGAATATTTTCACTATACAGAATACTTCACGGGCGTATTTCAAGCCTTTACAACCTTCAAGATTTCGCTTGAATAAACTGAATGTTTATGGGCACATTCACAAGCCTAAAATAGCTTCAAGAAGATCTTATGAAAATAAGCTCATGTTTTCTTCTAATATCTCTTGAACTCTTCTTTGATAAGATTTACTCACTCACTCAAAGGATAAAGAGTGACTCACAATTGATTATAATAAATGAAGAGTATTGATGAGAAACACTCACTCTCTTTACAGAAAAAATTTACAATAAATGAGAGAGTAAAGAGAGATGAGGAACAAGAGCTGGAGATTCAACAATAAATGAGGGCTTGAGAATTCTGAGTTTGATTCAAGCAATAGAACAGTAAATGTAGGTCTCCAGTTCTAGTAAATGCTGAAAAGTTACTCCTTATATAAGCTCTTGTGCATTCATGACCGTTGGAGGTAGGTGGTAATAATAAATGCCAAAAATTCAGCCGTTGAGATCTGCCGTGAATTTGAATTTTCGTCACATGTGTCAACACAAATGCCGTTGGTGTCGACACAAAATGTCTAGGACAGGATATCTTAAGTGGTTGGATCGACACAAATATTATGAGGGGTCGACACAATTTCTGCGTGCTACCTTACCAACATGATGGTGTCGACACATTTGAATCTGGTGTCAACTCGTTTGAAACTTCAGCATCCAGAGGAGCCACTTTATGTCGACTCAACTTGCCTTTGGTGTCGACACTATTTTCTGCAGGAAGTCTCGTTTCTTTTATGTCGACTCATCTTCAGTTGGTCTCGACTCAAATGTATTTTAGAATTCGAGATGAGGCACTTTGTGTCGACTCATGTCTTCTTTTGTGTCGATACTAAATTTTATAGAAAGTCTCGGTATATTTTTGTCGACACTTGAGGTCTCTGGTGTCGACACCACAAATTCTTCAAGCAGTTTCAGGACTTTTGTGTCGACTTATCTTCAATTGGTGTCGACACCTCAAAATCTGCAGGTGGCCTCGATTTTTTTGTATTGACACAATTTTTATTTATATCGACCCAAAATTTTGAATACCAAAAGTGTGAGACACTTTTGTGTCGATTCATTTTGAGTCCTGAGAGCAACAGCTCTTTTGTGTTGACACAAAACTTGTTTGTGTCGATACTAACTTTGATACCTGAAAAATAACTTAATGAAACTATTAGGGTGTCAAACCATTTGTTCAAAAGGGTTGCCACACTTGATGTGATTCAAGTGTACTTTGCCTTAAGGGTGTTTGACTTATTTTTCGATTGGTTTAACATAAAATATTCTCATTTAAGAATATGTGAGTGTTTTAACCATTTTGAGAATTAAGTCATTTCTTTTAGCTAAAGTGTCAAATCATTTGTTCAAAATGTGTTAAACACTTTCATTTTAGAAAATAAAATATTATCTATTTAAATCTATTTATTCTTAAAAAATAAAATATAAAAATCACCAACATCTAAATAAAAAGTTCTCGGGTTAACAAAAACAATTTTGAGGCTCGTGTTAATCTTATGGAAAACTTGTGATTTTCATGATGGAAAACCCTTTTGAGTCAGCTTGTACTATAATTGCATATCATGCTTTATGACTTTATAGTTTTTTTCTATTGGGCTTCAATTCACGGTGTGAGATTTTGTGCAAATTTTTTTCAAGTAAAAATAATTACATGGAGTTGACCTAGAGGTGCCTATAGTGACAGAAGACTGGATGGAGTTTTTCTTTTGTTTTTGACATGTAATCTTTTAAATGTGATGCCTGTTTCTGAAGGCGAGTGTTGTACGCCTTAAGGCGATATAATTATGCATGTATGAAACTGTATGTTTCCTATTATGATAGTGAACCTCGGGTACTCCTTTTTATTCTAACTGTTAAATATTTTTGTGTTGAGGGTTTTTCAACTAAAGATATTTTCAAAATAGTGTTTGGATGGCTTTTCGCGTGACCCTGGAATTAGGTGCGTGACAACTAATGACTCTCTCATTCCACGTGGAGTTAGGTACCCGATAATCTAACTTCAACCTCCCTTTATTTTTTTTATAGAAATTTATTCTGAATTCCTGTAAAAGAAATTGTTGCCTTTATCTTAGGCCAAACCGTTGAGGCAAAGCCATTCCATAAAGTAGGTAAATCCATAATTTTCTTATTTTATTTTATTGTTTATGGATCTTTAGTACATAAATAAAACCTTAATACATTTCTGCATTATCCAAGCATGTCATCAATCAAAATGACACCATACTCAACAGAATCAAAGGATCTTTGATATAAACTCACACAATGTAATCATAGGATCTATTTTTGTAAAAATGGTAGTATACAAGAAAAGTTCAATATATACTTATTCTAAAATGTATTGATTCAGAAAATCATGCTCTGATACCAATTGTTGAAAAAAAATCTATGTTTTTTCATAAAAATATTATGCTGAATTTTTCAATATACATGATCTTGATTCTAATACATCTTACAAAAAAGATTGAACATTAAGAACGTACATTTGACAGTCATTGATAATTGATTAATTAAGTAAACGAAACCCTTACTTGAAATTCCTAATTCTTGGCTCACCTTATTCTTTCTGGTTTTAACATTTGAGAATAATCGTATATTATAATTGATGAAAACTAACATCTGTAAGGAATAGTTATTCTATCTTTTATAAAGGAGAGGAGATGGTCCAAAAGATAACTCTTAGAACGATTCCTATCTATCAACGGTTTTTTTCTTGTCTTAAAAGAGTTATTTCCCAAGTTAAATTCTATTAGATTAGATGAATCTTATCCTTAATTAACTTATCAATAATTGTGGAATCTAAATGCCATTAAAAATATGTAAAAAAAAAATGACGCTAATGAGCCACAAAAAAGCCCATGGATTTAACACTTTCAACAAAAACCAAAATACATTTATGCTCGATTTATTTTGACGTAAAATGTTTTATCTATTTTTCAATGTTTGGTTTGATAAAAACAACATAAAATATTTTCTTAGAAAAATATTTTTACTACATAAAATCAAATTTGATTTATACAAAAAAAAGTCGTAAGTTAGTTTATGGTGGTGGTGTTGCTACTGGTAATGATGAAGGTGTTGGAGGCGGTAGTGGTGGTGATATTGATGGTGGCGATAGTAAAGTGGTGATAGTAACGATGGCGGCAGCGACAATAATAAATGGTATTCGACTCGAAAACCAATTATAACTCGATGAGCTTGAGATGTGCTAGCTTGTTGAGCCCAAAGAGCATCAGATTAGATAAAGATTGCACCAATATTTCTAGGTATCCAAAAAGAGGAATTATACTGAGATTGGAAGTTACAATTGATATATATATATATATATATAATAAAAAATATTTACACAATTACTTTCACTTCTATGCTTATAATTTGTATTTGACAAAATTTGAATTTCCAACCAACCTATTATTTGAGAAGCTAACGTCAATATTAAGAATATACGGGTTGGGTCGATTTTGAATAAAATCAGGAATTAAACAAATTATTACAGTTTTAGTAATTTTAGGATCAAAGCAAATTGTGTGATTTGTGGAACCAAACTAAACCGAACATATTATTGATGGTTCGATCCTGATTCAAAACTATAGTTCCATTAATATACAATACTCCAATATAAAGTGTTAAAATTTAACTAAAATCACATCAAAACTCAACAAAAATAATTTTTTTTATAGTTTAAAATAGTAACAAAAGAAAATATAATTGTTCATCACAGCATACGACAGTAGCTTAATTGCTGAACATATAAGTGATATTTATATGTTATAAATATAATATATATATATATATATGTATATATTGAATTAAATATTTTGAACTAGTTCGATTTAAAATTAGAATTGTAGTCTAAAATTCTTGAATCAATTCATAGTTTACGATTTATAAATTTTTAAAACTGAAATCAAACTAATTTAAAATAAAATCAAACCAATTCACACGAATTGATTTAGTTGAGATCAATTCTTTAATTTTTTGATTTTTTAAACAGTTATAATCGATATCATGGCGCCAAGTAACCATTGAGCTAAAAATTAGAAGTTACTTGTGCATTTTCCTTGGTAGTTATATTACACATCTAATTTTTTATTCTTTCTTACTTTTGTACGACTTAATTACGCACCTAACTTTGGATACGCTGACTTTTCAGATTTAGGATTGCTACCTTGAGCTACCGACAACACGAGTAGCTGTGAATTTAAACATTTTTATTTAAAATTTTAATATTTAATTAATTTGATTTATTAATTTAAAATGGTTAAGTAAATGATTCTTATAAAAAACTTATATTAATCGAATATTGTTAATTATATTATTTAGATATATTTATTTTAATAATTTATTTTTAAAATATTATAAATTAATTAATTTTTCAAAACAAATATAGTCTGATCATATAGATAATAATGTCAAATTAACTTGATTTTTACAGAAATTACTTGTTCAATAATTTTAACATAATAAATAATTTTAATTAAAATTTAAAATTTATATAACAAGTTAGTTTAATTGATGTGACATATATCTCATGACACATTCAAGAGTTATACTATCTCCACACTCAATTAATAATAATTATTTATTTATTAATTTTTCTTTTAAGAATTTTTTTATTTTACAAACTCAGATACCCAGTAAAACAGTTCCACACCATCATTGTTTTGAGAGCATATACCTATTAATTTTTAATATATACTTTGGAAGTACTTTATATACGTTTTTTTTAATTAGATAATCATGTTTGATAATATTTAAATAAATATGTTTGTCCTGGCTTAATATATTTAAGCCTTGATTGGTAGTTTTTTTTATAATTTTTTTAATTAACATGTTAAAAAATTAATTTAATCTATTTTGTAAAAAAAAATTAAATAAAAAATTATTAATAAAAATTACATATTAAAAATTTTAAAATGTCTTTAGGGTGATATCTAATCTCAAATAAAACACCTCTAAATTCACAACAGCCCTCCTATCATTAAGTGAGATAGCTTTTAAATTTGGCGTTCAAGAAGTATAGCTTTTTTAAAAATAAATAAATAAATAAATAAATAAATAAGTGAGAGTATTTGAAATAATTTTAAAAAATAAATGTTAAAAAACAAAAAGTGAATTTTTTTTGACATTTTTTAATTATTTTAAAAACTGTGCAAATTTATAATTCCAAACGAATTAATTTAAATGCTAAATTTTTAAAAAATATCAACTTTTTTAGTAATGGCAAACGGTGCCTAACTCACAGCAGATATCCTTCCGTAGGAGTTTTCCTACTCTTTCAGGATTCTTCTAAACTACTAAAAACGCTACTCACCTCCTCGTTCACATAAAACCATATTTCTTCCAAATATTTAATTGAATTCCTTTTATTTTAATTCACTTTTTCGAAAAACGGTGATGAAATCAATCATTCCTCTGCTGCGTGTCTCTGCAAGCTTCTTATGTTCAAGAAAGACGCATGTTTTCGTTCCTTCTAGGTGGTTCTCTCATCAGCTTATCTTGTCCTCCACTTACATTCATTTCTGTTGAGATCTGGAGTTGGGTTTTGATGAGTTCCTTCGTACCAATTCTGGGTCTTGCTCAGAGGCCAAAAACAGCAACTGGGTAGTCTCGAAGCAGCCTGAAACATGTGAGTTGTATGGATTAAGCTCCCGCTTAACTCTCCTCCACTTCTCAAAGCTCTAGTTTGTAAGTTTGTGATAAGCCACAACGATCCTCCGAATGCTTGTCTCGTATCTATAATAAAGAAGATTATTAATAAGTGATGATTAAGTTTCATTTTATTTTACAGAATATACTGTTTGAAAATAGTTTATTTTAAACTTAAATCACCCATTTTTTTGCAATAAATACATTTTGTTCATAAATATATTAATATCTGATCAACTAAATTTATGTGTAAATAATTTTTATCTGCCCGATCTATGAGATGATCGGTGTGAATGATCATATTCCTATTTCGGACTTATAAAATGAAGTATTGATTGGTCGAACAAGAAGTCATGAGAGGAGCTTCACACAGTTGTATCATGCGTTTTTCCCCCTTTTCTCACATGTTTTGAGCCATTGCTTTAATTGTACTTGATGTTGTATGAGAAGGGCTTTAATTGTACTTGATGTTGTATGAGAAGCAGTGATAGAGATATGTAAGGTATGGATGCATTTATTTTATCTGGGTGTTTATAGCTTTTGCCTTATTATCTAGCTTTGTGCGCTTAAATTTTTTGTTGTGTCATTATATATTGGAGCTCTTTATTGTTGATATTTCAAAAATTTTGTTGTGTCAGTATATATTGGAGCTCTTTATTGTAATGTTTCAACTATTTGTATGACTCTGGCATTCTGCGTGTGGAGGGTTTTGGTAAGTTTGAAGTTCTGTTGGTTTATATGATAGAATACTATTCTGGGGGATTTTCATGGTTTGATGACAAACATAGAAGCTTTATTTGTCTTATTACAAACTCCAAGATGGAAACAAAGTTTCATTTGATATATGTGGAAACTTTATATCCAATTCAAAAGCTTTAAGTTATTAAGTACATAGATCTCTCATGTATATTAAGTGATCACCCATTATATTCACCCATTATATTACCAAGTGATGTGAAATTGTTTTCTAACACGCGTGCAGTCGTTTTTGAGTTCAGTAGCGTGTGAGCTAATTTTCATATTTTTGGAGTTGTATTATCGTGAAGCCCTTTTTGTTATGTCATTGTGGGGTGTGGGTTTTTGTTATTTCTTTTTTATCTTAAAGTGAAATGAAATGTAATAAGACCCGCTGTGATACCTTGTGGAAAATTTGTATCTAACCTAAAAGTTTAACTTGTATCTAACCTATATGTTTAAGTTATTAGAGGAGAGGTCTCTTGTATATATTAAGTGATCACACGTTGACATATATAAAGACTATATGTATGCACAACAATCTGTTACTGAAATGCCATGTCCGTAATTTTAAAGGCCCTTGCCACTTGCTTCTCACTCCCATTTACCCAGAAAATTAGGGAAAACAATAACTGATTAAAGTCAAAGTGATAATACCAAATCCATATATAGTGGTTTATGCATATAGTTCTTACTTAGCCCTCTTTCTTTATTTCTTTTATTCTTTTTTGGCTGAGGATGCCATTTATTTGATTTTTGAGGTGCTTGTTATTCTCCCCATTCCAATTATGGTATTTTGTCGCTCCTGTTATAGAATATTCATTCTCGAGTTCAGGTGATGATATTAAGGTTGAGTTCTAGCAGCTGGCTTATACTTCTGACTTCAAGTTTTTCTAAATGGGTGTTATTTTTTTGTTTGGGAATGCACAGATGGAAAGGAAAGAAAACATCTCTCTGTACCGAGGGAGGCTGGACAAGACGCTGGCATCGCATGATCTTGCCAATGAGGAAACTCTTAAGACCCTTGTTAAGAATCAAATGCTACGGTCATCAGAATGTGGAATTGAAGGTCAATTATCCTTACATAGTCCTGTCACAGTTAATGTAGTGGTTCGGGTATAAGATAGCTTCTATTGGTTGTGAAGGATATTTCGCTTGTTAGACACATAATAATTTTAATATGTGTTTGCAGAGTGTATTGACAATGTATTGGAAAAAAGAACTGTGGAAGTATCCAATTTTCTTCAGATGTTGAAGAGTGCTTCCCTAAGTGATGATGACGGCTCAAAAACTAAAGGGACATATCATAGTAGTTGGAAAGTATGCTGTCTTGTCTGAGTAATCTTCTCAATTACCCTATTTAATTTGTTGTTTCTATTTTAGGCCTTTCCTCTTAAGGTGAAATAAATATGCTGAAAGATGAACTCAATATTTTGATTGGTCTTTTTTTCTCTGTTTGTGACCAGGCCAACCCTTTGTTGTCTCTGAAGGTTTAGAACTTTGACAATTTTGCTTTGCTATCTACTTTAATGTTTAGTTTGTAGGTTTGATTTGGTATCCAATTGTTCCAAATTTGTACAACTTAAGGTTGTGAAGAACTTGATCAATTTAAATTAATAGAAGAGCATATATCTTCATTTTTTATTGTGGTTTTGGAGAGAGAACTGAGACACTGTTATCAATGAAGTTATCCTACTTCTGTTGGCAGGTCAAACAGGATACTGAAGAGTATCGTGTCATGTATCGAGAAGGACCAGAAGGCACTCCCTTCCATACGCTACTTGTTGAAGGCTATGTAGACGGGCCAGTAGATGTTTGTAAGTTGAATTGAAATGCTTAGAAAATGCCCAGCTCATCTCTTTTGCTGAGTTTGCAATTACTTTAGGCTGTTTCACTAGTGCTTATGTCAAAATCCTTAAAGATCAGTTTGATGCTTCATTGCAGGTTTATGCATCTCATGGGAGTCGATGCTTTACAAGAAATGGTGAGAGTTGATTTCGCGATTGTCTTTGCTTTCAATTTCATGTATTTCATGTTTTCTAGATATATTGGTTTTAAGAGCCTTAAAGGTGAAAAAGGTATATAAGTTGCTGATATTCTGTGTGTTTAACCTTTGCTTTGCTTCATCTTCGCATTACGAAGCTTTAATTGTGGTGAGCAAGCTTGCATGCCTTGAAACAAACCATTCTCTCTCTCTCTCTCTCTCTCTCTCTCTCTCAATATTTTGGTTGCCTTATTAAGGTGGCTCCAATAAAGGTGCTCATATAATGGTTTTCTGATATTGATCTGTTTCCAGTTTTCAAAATTGTTGCAAGAATTTTGATAAATAAATAACATTACTAGTCTCTCTGTTAATGAAAATAGCTATTGGGTTTTTAGGTAGGGTTTAGTGCTGTATCCTATAACAATGCAGATAAGTTTAATCCTATCTATTTAAGAGTAATTATGGTGGTATTTTGTTAGTTGCACCTTTGACTTTTAACTACTATTGCCTTCTTTTCATAAAGTTTGTCAAAGTACTGTGCTAAAAATTTCATGTTTCCTTAACTTAACCATGCATTGTCATCGATTTTTTTTAGTTCTTGCCATCTTAAGTAATCAACTGATATTAAGTATCTCATACTTCCTCTCCAATGCATATAGGACTCATGCTCGTGCACGCATGGACTTTAATGAGAAATCACCTTGTATTGCTTACATCCATGATCCATCTATAAATTCCTTTTAAAATCATTGTAATTAGAAATAATGAATTGATGACAAGGTTGAAATTGCGTACTTGACGAAAAGATGACAGTAAATGTGCTGGTAATGATTGATGAGTGCTACTCCGGCCGAATGCACAGGAAAGAAATTGCCAGGGAAAGAATGTAATTTCGTGTTCAATAAGATTCTAAATTGTAGCCTCTTGGATCTTCTTTCAGAACCTTTTATCACTGTGCTAAGATGGCCTTGGAGTATCATAGCCAACCACACCAATGAGTAGAAAACAGCATGCTTATATGTGATACTCAGGAGTAAAGAAATAATTTTTTTATTTGCCTGGTAATTATATCGAGGAAGAAATTGCCGTAAATCCAATGTAGATGGTGTGTAATAAACAAATTAATTTCTACTATTTTTTCCCTTCTATCAGGTGGCCTCAGTCTATCATTCCAATGTTCAAAGTTCTCTCTTCTGAATGCTTACAAAAGGTCCGAATTGGTGAACAGATATCTTTAGTGAGGTTTGTCCTGCTATTTCAAACTTTTTCGTGTTCAACTTTAGCTTGCTTTCATCTGTTGCTTGACGTTCATCTAACTATTTGTAAGAAAGGATGAAGGTTTCATGGCCGCTTTCAGCAAGGGAGGCTCTAGTGCACTACTTTGAGTTTGAATACTTTCAAGATGATCTGATTGTTGTGCTTCTCAACTCGGTAGTCATTTAAAGTTAAATTATTTATCGATTAGTTTTAAGGAATGCACATCCTGTGTTTCAATACAAAGCCAGTAAAATCTAGATGATAGACCTCAACAAGAAGTTTCATTTTTGTTCGTTTAGATCTCTGACTTGGAAAGGATCGATAGAAGTACGCATGGGTTCTCCAAAGATGGGATACCTGATGTACAGGATGTGGTAAGGATTGACGTGGTGGGTGGATTTGCTATACAGAAAGTGGATGCAGGAAGAAGCTACTTCAGGTAAGTTGGTATATATAAATTGTTATATCCTTCATTCCTTAGAAAACTCGAATACAAAGTAAGGCGGTTGAGTTAGGGTGCAAGGAGATTTCCAACATAAGGAGAATTTCAATGACATATTCGCGGTTCAAATTGGATATAACCAACATGCTTTATTGAGTGATGAACAAGGGGTTGGGAAATATAAATTTTGGAACTCTTTATATAATTTCTGAAGTTGACTGATATATGTTCTTTGTTTACTCGTACAATGATCTCAAAATGGCTTGTAGCAGTATTTCACATGTTTTGCTGACCTCTATTTGTGTCCATTAGTACTTAGGCCTTGTTTGGGATATCTAAAAACCGGTATTTTTTTTTTCTTTTTATAAATCCTTTCATCTTCAGTGAACTACTTTGAAATTTGGTCCCAGTTTTTTTTTTATTTACTTTTTTAGATATCTCTTAACTGGAGGAATTAGAAAGGACGAGAAGGCCAAAGTTTTTAGCGAAATTGTGGCTCTTTTCCTTTTTAGTGAAATTTTTTCAAACTCTAGTTAAAACTTATTAACTTTTTGGGTTCCACTAGTCAAGAGTAATAAAAAAAAGTAGAACTTTTGAATAAACTATGAAAAAGGTTTTCCAGGCTTTTTGGAGAGGAGAATAGTTAAATGAAAATGAGCCATAAAAAAGTTTTTTTCCCCAAAGGCTCTGCTCTGTGAAATTGGGAATTAAACATTTTTAGGAGTGAGGTTTTCCATCTTTTTTTTCCCTGGAAAATTGTAGTTCTTGAGAAAGAAGTTTCCTTAATATGAATAACAAAGGAAAATATTTACTGTTAAAGAAATGCAGGTTTAAGTTTAAATTTGTGTGGATATTCTCAGAAAGTATTCTCCATTTATTGAGACATATCTCTTCAATCAATTAACTCAGCTTATCATTTTAGTTTTCAAAAGACAAAAAAAATACTGGAATTATGTAATTCTTCGACCAAAACTTTGAAGTTCAAAGCACAGTTTCAATAAACAATTGACCAAAGATTTTAGTTCTGTTCATCTAAAATAAGACCAAAGGTGTAACATATTAAACAATAGAATTAGTTCTTACCGATATTAGATTATATAGATTTCCCTTCAACAAACATAGGTCATCGAAGGATCTCAGAGACCCACTAAAACACGAAAGCTAGAATCTTTGAGAAAATGAAAATGGATTCCTATTCGAAGAGTGCATAACCACATGAATAAGCTCACACTAACCCATCAATTTGAGATCCAATTCGAGATTTTCCTTTAGAGGTATCAGGAAAGGAATTGGAATGTAAGAATTGAAGGGACTGAAATTCCAGAAAACAATGATGGTGCATACGAATCGAATCAACCGTAGCATAGAATAAGAACAACATATAACAAAAAAAAAATATTTGTTCTGCGTCAATCTTTTCGGACGGATGGGGAAATCGTTCGGATGGAACCTGATACAAAAAAATATTAATTTTTTCTCGAACTCTAAAATAGAAATCCGGTACACCTACAAGGCGGAGCATGGATTATACATGCGTAATCTCTCTAGTCTGATTACGTTTCAATTCTTGAATCTAAATTCGAAGATCAACACGGCAAGCCAATAATCTCGTTTTCGCTTAGATCTTCTGTTGTATTCTCAACTGTCGAAAATACGAACAAAATGTGGCCTTTGGTCCTGCTTGCTTCAAACCCTATTTGGCTACCTTTCTTTTTCTCGGGTTCTCACAATCTGTGAAAACTCTAAGAGATTGAATGATATCGCGTATTGGTGGCTAGAATTATAATAGCATTTAAGTAGGCTACATGAGGGATTTAAGAAGTAAATAAGACACGAGTTTCTAATTTAATTAGGAAAACCCATTTCAACCCAGAAGCAATTTCCTAAAAATGTAAATTACAATTTACAAATCATACCACTAAAAAATTGTAATTGCACTCCCCGTCTTATTCTTAAAATTGAACTTTCGAGTTCTTGTTATTAAATGCTTGTTATTCTTTTCACGTTAAGATTACAGATATTCGTCGATTAAATTAAATTACTAACAATTATATTTAATCGACATCTTTCATAATTTCTTATGACCTTCAGCTTAACTTATTTGATATGTCAGATTATAAAACCCACCTACAGGGATTGACATGATTAAAATTTATAAATTTTTTTAAGAGGGTATCATCGATTCCTTGTCGAGACATTGATTCCGTCAATAATTAATATCCACCATATATGTAATGATGTTATCCAACTCACCGAGATTATAGATCCGTACAAGATTGCACCTTCTAATGAATCAAAATAACCAACATTAAATATATGTATTTAATAATTATTTCGAAATTAAGAGTATAAGCACTTATAATAATTATGGGGTGTAAATTAATTTATATAGTCAGTATAAAATTAATTACCCAAACGCGGTCTTATTCAATACACAAAGTGTACTAGCAAATTGAGTCGGAATTATAGTCAAAACTATATTGTTATCCGTAATCAAGACAAATTTACGAAAACACTGTGCTACAGTCGTACTGATGGTGCGTCTAATTCTATTTAAAAAACAATGAACCATAAGCTTATATTCTACAAGAATCGATTATCTGGTCTTCTGTGTGTAATTCGAATTTTACACACCAGATTAACTATTATGTAGAATAAAAAACTTATGCATAATATTAAATAAATAATGAAATGCATACAGTGCACATACAGATTCTCATTAAAATGGAAAAATAATTTTTATTAATAAATAAAAATAATACCAAAATATTCAATGCATAGTTTTTAGTATACAAACTCCAACAAAAATATTGATTCATACAGAAGAAAAGGTTCTCTATTGATTCAAACAAATGCTGGACAATAAAATCTTTAAGGGGCCTGAAGCAAATTTTTCTTGAGTCTTTAGTGTGATTATTTCGGCAACTTAAATCAATTTAAATAGCCTTTTAATTACAAGGAAAGGTGCGTTTCCAAATTATTTTTAATTCTATGTCAAGACTTGTATCAGTTTTTTGTTGTAGTAGCTGAACAGATTTGTTACTTTGACACTCTAAAGCCCAATTTGTCAAGGAATGGTGTAACTTAGTTATTGTTACTCATCATTACAATTTCAACGAGATTATTTCCCTCCCTGAGGGGGGCAAGCATGTGAATGTGTTGTGGTTATTTGAAATTTGTAAGGATTTGAGCATAGGACCTTCCTATTGTCACACCCCAACTTGGGACGTGACCGGCCGTAAATCACAAATTATTATATGTGAAATACGTAAGTCTATCCAAAAGTAATAACAAGACAATACGAGAATAGTCTAGAATAAAACTGAATTAATGTTAATGAAACATATTATTCCAAAAAAATTTAACAATATTCTAATATTCTAATGTGTTCAGCTGAAAAATCGCTTGTTATTTGAACATAACTAAAACTGACTCAACATCCTAATGGTGATCATAAGAGTGGCGCTCTCGGCAACATAAAACTCATATAATCTTCAAAGTGTCCACTTGAAAAATGTTAATGGATGATATAAACTCACAGTCCGTATGAATGATTAAGCACATATATTAATATTCGATTTTAAATCAGGGAATAACAATAAATTAATAACAAAAACCATGATTTCAAAATAAGGAGTACCACAACAATTTGTTAAAAACATTTTTATCACAATTTTTTAATTCACTTTTCAAATAGCATATAAAAAATCCATATTTCAAAGTATAACATAATTTATCTCAAAAATCATATTGTTCGTAATGGTGTTCATATTCGTGGGTTTTTAATAATGCGTATTTAACCTTGAGTATATCCATGCGTATTTAACCTAGAGTATTTGTTCATGGGTATTTAACTTTTCATATATATTCTTGCGTGTTATTTATCACATATCACCTTGAGTAATAAAAAAAAAACGTGAAATGCTCCAACAATTATTAAACATTTATTTTCGAAGAATACGTAGTATACATACATTTCTCAAATAATTTTTGAAAAAAGAGTATTTTCAATAAAGATGCATAGTATGCAAAACCACTCATCTGGAATCTGATGAAGTATGTGAATTAATCGTCACCCTGAATTATGTAAACATAAAAGCTTAATATTAATTAATGCCTAACTCAAAAACATTTAAATACTAATTAAAATTATGTTCGTACTATTATTTATTTATTTATTATTATTTAGTTTTTAATAATATTTAAGTTATAATACATACCCTAAATCATGATCATTGATTATTTCAAACTGGATTCAAATGATCACATTTTAAAATATTATAATACTTGAATTAAGTTTCACCTTTACTTACATATATATATATATATATATATATATATATATATATATGTATGTATGTATAGGTATCCTCGTTTAATACCAAGCAGCAACTTGCTGCCGCGGGTCTTCTTGCCTTCTCCATCTTCTTCTTTTTTTCTTTATTTATATTAATGTTATCATGTAGCTATATATATATATATATATATATATATATATAATATAACCTCTTGTGTCAAACCCCCCTCCCCCTCTT
>JAOTRH010000010.1:4850552-4875960 GCA_034768845.1 Heliamphora exappendiculata | reverse complement strand
GTCTTTTCTTTCTTTTTGTTAGCATTTCTTTTCTTTTTCATTTCTCTCAATACTAGTATAATTTCTGTTTTAGCACTTATTCTATCTTTTCTTTTCTTTTATTTCATTAAACCTAAAGATTATAAAAAGTCCTTTAGGTTAATTTTCTTTTCTTTTTTTTATAAATGTAATTCTCTTTTTTTTATTTTTTTTTTTATTTTTTTGGTTTTCTTCCATCTCTTTTAAAGAAAATGTAAGTAATTAGGTTTTCTTCTTTTTCAATAGTTTAATAATATTTTCTACCATTTTTATGTTTTTCTTTATAAACTTTTTTTTTATTTTTTTTCTTTAAACTCTCAAAATTTTCTTTGTTATAAAATTCTCATTTTATTTTCTTTGATAGTAGGCTTTCCTTTAGTATAAAATTTTTATGCATATTTTTACATTTAGTTTTTGCCTTTAATGTTAGTTTAGTTTATTTTTGATTATGCATGTTTTTGGTTATTTTTTTTAAATGCATGTTTAGAGTAGTTTAGCTTATTTTGTAGCAAATCATGTTTAGGTAATTTTAGCATCTTTAGTCTATTTTTACTCTTTTATTTGAATCGTGCTAGTTTAGTTTATTTTTGTAAATATTGCATGTGGGTATGTTCCTTGTATCCTTCAGACAGAAATTGTATGTCATATGACTTAGGATTTTTTTTTGACACTTATTTGTTTTGGAGTGCTAAGTATATATCTTATGTATTTTTCATATTTAATTTTGGATGTTTTCTCTTTATCCCCATTTTCTTTATGTGCATGTATTTGAGAAATTCTATTAAAGAATCAGTGATGATTAGTAAAGGCCAACCTTACGGTTGGGCGAACGGGGTGCCTAACATCTTTTTCGATTCGTACTTTAGCTCCCGCACCCTCTTTCTCTGGTTAACGTTTTCAAGATCAGTAGCCATTTTAATTTTTCTTAACTTTTTTTAAAAAATTAAGTGGCGACTCTATTTTCAATAAAAAGGAGTTTTTGAAAATTTTGTTTTCAAGGTGTTAAAATATTTTTCAAAACATCTTTTGAATTTTCTTATTTTCGATCCCTAAATCCCAACGCCACAGTATTTTTTGGCGACTTTGCTGGGGACTAATTTATAAATTCAAATAAGAGGATTAGATTTGAAAGCATCATTGATTCTTAATAAAAATTTTCATTTATATTTTCGCATGCATATGCATTGTTCTTCAATTCCCCTTGCCTGGTCGATTCGATGCCTTGAACGTTCATCCGTTTTGGGAATTGTTGGGAAGACGGGCAACCCTTGCTGACTGTACGCTATCATAGGTGCAGTAAAAGAATTTGAGCATACTGTTTGGCCATGACTTGCACCACTCCAGGCATGGGAGGTATATACCCGGCTCTATTAAAAAGGTACCATTTTTAATTGACCAAAATCGGCCTTTTGCATATAGTGAACTTAGAACCCCCCAATTAGGTGCTGCTAACCTTAGTAGGATTATGTATTTTTCTTTATTGTATGTTTTGATTATATATTGTTAGAGCGGTTAGACTAGTTCCTTCCCCGGGTTCGGCCCGAGTTTCTTATTGTCCGTTGATTAGATTAGTATTGCCTTCGGGTTCTGGCCCGAATTTTTGCTCTTCACCTCGTTCGGTTTTTCACACCGTAGTTTTTTTCCCGGGGTCATGCCCATGTTTCGTTTTAACACTTCTAGGATAGTCTTTATCTCCTCCGGGTTCTTCTCGAATTATCCATTCTTCCCTGTTGATTGTATTAGGCTTCTTCCTGGGGTCATGCTCGTGTTTCGTTTTGGGCCTTTAAGATTATTTCTCCCCCTTTTGGGTTTTTCTCAGGTTGCTAATTCTATGTCCCGTTTTTAATCTAGACTTGTTTTCTTCAAACCCATTTCTTTCGACCTATGTGAGAAAGTTTTGTTTTTCTACCGTTATGCTTTAGACTCATAAGTCGAACCAGCCTCTTGAGAGTTAGAATAGTCTTCTTGTCAGAACGTCATCCGCATAGATAAAACCTTTCCTCTAGAACTTGGTTGATCTATCCCCTTTGGTTCTCATCCTGAATTTTTAGATGTTCAGTTGTTATGCTGGTGGTATGAGCCCGACATGGGCATTATTTCAGTTTTAACTATTTTTGGGTATCTGGGATATTTGCTGTCTGTTGTCTGAATTCTTTCAAAAAATGTCTAAGACTGGTTATTCTGCTTGTGGGATCAGGATTTTCTGGGGTTATCATTGATCCGAAAAAAGTACAGTCGACACGAGTTTGGGTAAAGTCAGAATCAGTCAGACTTCGCAGAGTTTTCGAATCAACGACATGGCAGAGAACGAAGTTAATCTGACAGCCCTGATGACGGCTATTACTGAGATACAGCGGGCTATGGAACAGCAGATTCAAGCTCAAACTCAATGTCAGGCACAGATACAAGCAATTCAGGCTCATATGCTCGGTATGAATGGGCAGCCAGACAATATGAATGAGAACGGAAATTTTTTTTGGGATAACAACCAGGGACCAGAGATACCACAAGTTGCTGTGCCACCTCAAGTTCTCCGCCCGGTTGTGGTAGAAGATGAAAATACCGCTTAGTCTAGGGAAACCGCTTAGTCTAGGGAATCCGCACTAGCGAAAAAGATTGACCGAATGAAAAATGTGCTGAGAAAAGCTAAAGGAGTAGAAGAATATATGCTGGATGCAGGTGGTTTGTGCTTATTCCTAGAAGAAAAATTGCTTGAGAAGTTTAAGATGCCAGAAATAGAAAAGTTTGACGGCACTGGGGATCCTCGTATCCACCTAAGAATGTACGTTGGCACCCTCACCCCCATGGGGATCGATGATCAGCTTAAGGCCCAATTGTTCTATCGGTCGCTTTCTGGGGCTGCGCAAAGATGTTTCTTTCTCTAGAAGTGGCCAAAATTAGAACATGGGAGGATATAACCACCGCCTTCATCAGCCAGTATAGCTACAACGTCCAGCTGGACGTCACTACTCGAGAGCTTAAAACAACCCGGCAAGAGAATCGGGAATCTTTTTTTGACTTTCTGACCCGTTTGAGGGGTAAAGCTACAAAGATGGCAAACAGGTCTACTGAAAGGGAACAGGTGAGGATTGTGGTTAAGAATTTGCAGTCTCCGTTAAAGCGCTACCTCATCACGCAGCCGCTATCCACTTTTGAGCAGCTGTTCGACGCTTGGGTACAAATTGAGGATGCTATCCAATCTGGTGATATTGAGAAAACAGAACCCAATTAGAAACCACCAAGAAGGACTTTCCCTGCAACCAATCAAAACCCATCCGCAGCAACTAACCCGTGTCCCACTCGGGCGAGGTGAACCTTTTGAACCCTTCTTTCTCCACCCATCAAACAAGCAACCTTCAGCAGTCGGGTAATTGTCAGTAAACACAACAATAGCCGTGAAGAATTTTCACCTCTCTCAACATCTCGTTATTCACTGCTCTAAACCGTTGGCAAACACAAACACCGCTCTAGTCAACTTTATCAACTTTTCTTTTTCTAAAATTTTTGTTATTTCTTAAAAGGATTCCTCCCATTAATTTGAATTGAGAAAATACAAAAATAACTAAAAATTGTGAAAGCACATTTAGAGCATCTTCAATAGTTTCTCCAACTCTCTGTACTATTTTGATTCGTGTTTAAAACTTCAACCCTCTCTTTAACAACTTTTAAACACTTATCTTAATAATTAAGAAATAAAAATATCAATAACCAAAATACTTTCATTTTTCAACGCAACCTTTGGGTTGTCCAAGTCGGACCCGGGCGGTGCTGTGCTGCGCTTAAAGGGCAGCACTGCCGTGCTGCGTTTTGTTTGGATTTATTTGGTGAATATATTTTTATGATTGAATTTGTTTATTATGTAGAACTCGTCGAGTTTACTTAGCATGTGAATTTTTAAATCCATTCGATACCTGTAACTAAGTGATTGAGTAACATTTATTTGACAATAATTTTTTTTAAATTGTAATTTTCATTTATTTATTTATAAAATAATATTAAGAGATTTTGTTCAATCACTTAGTTACAGGTATCGAATGAATCTAAAATTTTACATACTAAACAAACTCGACGAGTTTTACGTAATAAATGAATTCAATCATAAAAATATATTTTTTAAATATTCCAACAAGGCACAACACAGCTGTGCTGCCTTTTAGGCACACCACCATCCCCGCTTCGGTCCAAGTCTCTCACTTCTTACCGAAAGAGAGAAAATAAAGGAAAAATGATTAGATGCTTGCTTGTTTGTGGTAGTTATAATAAATAAAATTTTTAATGCGTATTAAGTGACTCATTATTTATGTGATACCAATTTAACAAAAGTACCCATCACTATTTTGCTTGAAATATTTATTATTATTAAATTAGAGTGTCTTGTATTTTTTAGAACTCGTTTATTATTATATTTAATTTATATATAATTGAGTTAGAATAAAATTAGAAACCCACTAAAAATTCAATATATATAAGGTTTATAATAATATAAGTTTATGGACTTTTAAGTTTTATAATGTGTCCATAAATAAGACACCCAATTGGTTTTGTAGTTACAATGAAAAACAGAGAGAATAGCTGATATAGAGTAGATAGTGGTTAAACTCTTTTACATACGATGTAGTAAAATATTTGTTTTTTTGTTCGTAGACGTAAGCTAGTGTAGGTTGAACCATGTAAGTTCTCGTATTAGTTATTTGTCTATGATCTTGTGGGTGATTATTTGCTTCTAATTGCATTCGAGAATTAATAATTAAATCCTAATGAGACTTAAGCCAAGTTGTTATTTATCCAAAACATTGTTGGTTGTACAAGTTTTACTTAATCCCCGTCCAAAACTATGGATTTTACTAAGTTAACCCCAGATTGAACTAGTCAGATACAATACAATTCAAACCAACCAACCTAAGATGCTTTTCATATTATATATTTATTTTAAAATATATAATAAATGTGTTTAACCGGTATGAGCTGGAGCCAGCAGCCGGCGACCATCAAAGTCGTGCCACCCTACTGGACATAATGGTGCACGTTAGAAGTGTTCATGAATTGATTTCATCCGTCAAATTCAACTCGATTAATTTGATAATTATTAATTTTGTTTATGATTTAATCGGTGAGGGGTCTTTTGACTTTTTTCTATAGTCACCCGTCGAATTTTATATGATCAATAAATATTTAATGTGATAAATTTTTATGAGATTAGATTGCGTGTTGTTTTAATATTTTTATGCAAAATTTATGTAATTTAGATTTCTATGTGTGGTTTAATTAATAAATTTATGACATTTTGAGCTTCAACTGTGTTAAAAATAATTTTTTAAATTAAATTAACTCTTAAAATTGGATAAAAAAATAGAATGAATTCAACAAAAATCTCAAAATAAATAAGTTCAAACTGTTAAACTGAATCACACTCACTCGTGAACTCGTCAAAATCGTGGATGTAAAGCCGCCAAATCCAATTGATTAGTCAGATACATATGATCAAGTAACGAGTTAAAACTCAACTCGACGCAACCCGACTCATTGACAGCCTAGTGCACGTAATATTGTGTAATCTTAATATTATTGTAGGAGATGGGCCAAATCAAAGAAAAAATAATTCAAAAAATGGTGATTTGGAATTTATTAATTAGGTTTCTAATTCAGTAGAATGCAAAAAGAGAATGTAAGAGAATGTTCTAAATGAATTGAAGTAAAAAATTAAAAATATAGAATTTTGAGAAACATAAACACAATAGTAATTTCAAAACCCATTTTAGTTAGAAAGCGTGGCATGATTTTACTTATAATTCATTGTTTAGTTTTTAGCTTTTCGCTAATAATTTTAACTATAAGTTATTAATTTTTTTAAATACCTACAACTTTTATTATAACTTAAAATTTGTTTTTTTTCTCTATTTTAGCTATAAACTATAATATTTATCAAACACTTATAATTTTTATTACAAGTTATAATTTATAAGTTACTAATTTTAGCAATGTTAAACACCACAAGAGATACTTTAAATTTAAAATGAATTTCATTAAATAAGAGAATGAGAGGTTTAAAATGAAACGAGAGAGGAAGAATAAGGGAGTGGGAGCCGTAGCGAATTCAGAAATCTAATACAGTGGGGCACAACTTTAAGTATAAGATTATTATTATTTTTTTGCTAATCAAGGATAACTAGAAATACTTTACACAATTAATAAATACAAAATTTAAATATTCATAACATTCATTATTAAGTGCAAAAAATTATTGCGCATATTTTTATAGAAGTATTTAAAACTTATACATTTATAATAACCTAAAATGTATATGTTATAGTTGATTACGACGAGTTTATATTTTAATTCAAAAATGGAGAAGGCCAATAGAAGAGAGAGAAAATACATTTGATAAATGAGAGGTCAATTTTTTTTTTTTACTCATAAACTTTATGGTATATTATAATTTTATTGGGTCACAAAAAATAATGAAAAAAACATAAAATATAAGCATACATATTAGAGGTATTTTTATATTTTTAGTGCAAGTACAAATACAATAATATAAGAGAAATATAAAAGTAGTAGATGTATTTTTATATTTTTAGTGATATTTTTATAAAGATACTAGAGGTATTTTTAATATTTTTAGTATGGGTATAAATACAATAATAGGAGAGAAGTGTAAAAATATATACTAGAGGTACTTTTCCATTTTCAATGCGTGCATAAATTTTAATTTCTTTTATATTATCTTTGTTCCTAAATAAAATATAACAAAAGTTTAAAAGTAATAGTGGGATTGCAAAATTTTTAGTGGGGGTCTATGCCCCACTGCCAATGATATCCCTTCGTCTGTGAGTGGGAATTAAAAATGGTAAAATTAATATTATTTTTTAAGTTTTTATTATATGGTGAGTAAATATTTATCATTAAAATATTTTTTTAAAAATATAAATATTTAATTATGAAATTAGAGATGATAATTTTTGGCTTGTTTTTTAAAAAACAAGTCAAAAATAATTAGAAATAACATATTTTTTAAAAGATAATATTTTGACTGTAGAATTTTAAATTGAATTTCCCTCATCCATTAATTCCTAAATTGTGTTAGAGGAAAAAAAAAGAACATATTTTAAAAGGCATAAACTATCATATTATATAGATGACTAAAATAGGGCACACAACTCTTTTGGATTAATACTAATAAGAGACTGCTAAAGAAACCTATTTATTAAGCTGTAAAAAATGGGTAAATAATGTAGGGACAGTGGGAAAAGTAATTGATCTAAACGTGTAAAAATATATTGATATTAATTTTTAAAAATAAATAATTGGACAAAAATATCCATATTAATAGTTGATAGGCCTTGTTTGGGTTATCTAAAAGGTTAATTCTTTATATAAAAAAAAGTCATCTTTCAGGCTATATTATTTAGTTTCTCTAAAAAGTAAATCAACATTTAAAAAAAATTAGAATCCAAAAATACATTCATTTGATCCCGACCTATAAACATTCTAAATATACTAATTTTTTTCTAATAAAATAACTATAATACTCTCAATTAAAAATTTAACTCTATTATCAACAATAAAAAAGTTGTCCAAATATCCCAAACATTGTTAAGACCAAAATGTAAGGACATTATACATTTTAATAAAAAAATAAAAAAATGCTACTCTAAAAAAGTTATCTCAAACACTCTATTATTTTTTTTTCTAAAAAAAAGTATCTAAACCTAATAAAAATCAAACATTTTATAATGACTTTTACCAAACGGGGTCATTCTATCAAACATTTTATAATGACTTTTACCAAACACCCTTTGAAACATTCCAACAGAAAAACCTGTCACATAATCTTTCCTTTCCTTTCCTTTCCTTTCCTTTCCCACCTCCCCTCTCTTTCCAAATTCCAACCGCGTTTCGCGTGAAGTTCGAAGATGACGGAGAATATAAGACGCACCCAGATGACAAAATCAACAACCCTAGTCCAACAACACAAATCTTCATTCTTAAGAGAGAGACGAGACCTGGTAAGCGAAAGGTTCATCACGCACGACTGTGGACTATATTTCTCCTTGTTATTCCTCTCAAACTTCTTGACTTACTGCCTTTGTATGATCGATTTGGGGTTAGAATTTCTCGATATGATCCTGTTTGTCGATTCGGCTTCTTGGGTTGGTCTCAGTTTCTAATTAGGATTAATTGTTTTTTTGGGTTTTGAGTAAGACATTGAAGGGTTCGCAAGTTTTCTTGAAGGTCGAGGTTGTCTTTATAGGCACCAAGGGTTGGTACAATGGGGATTTCAAAGGGTTAAAAGCCTTTTTTTTGTGATTATTGTGTTCAATCGGATTTTGTTTTCAATAGGCATTTTTGGGTAATTCCTCATTTGTTATCAGGTACCTCTTGATCTCTTGATCTTAGAGTTGTTTGGAGTTGAATTTATCATGTCTGAAAGAGGACCACCTTTTTGGTATTGAAACTTCACAACAATCTGCCCTGCCCTTTGGGAAAGAAGAAAAAGAGAGTACAAAATGGGAAATAAATGTGTTGGATCGATGCTTTCAAAGGACGGAGTCTTTCAATCAGTTTTGCCCTCATTTTGGTCCCGATGCCCAGATATGATTCCATCTTCGGGAGCTAAGGAGGCTGTTTCTTTTCAACCTGTCCAAAACAAGCCCCCAGAGTTGGTGAAGATAGCCATAGAAGAGACTATAGGAGCAGAACCCACAAGACCAGAGCTGGTGAAGGTAGTGGAGGAAGAGATTAAACCAGCACAACCTATAAGACCAGAGCCGGTGAATGTAGTGAAGGAACAGACCAAACCAGCACAACCCATAAGACCAGAGCCGGTGGATGTAGTGAAGGAACAGACCAAACCGGCACAACCCATAGGACTAGAGGTGGTGAATGTAGTGAAGCAAGAGACCAAAACGGCACAACCCACGAGACAGGAGCTGGTTAAGAGAGTAAAGGAAGAGCCTAAACCAGCAGAGCCCAGGAGACCCAGAAAGCCACATAATGTCAAGAGGATGTCAAGTGCAGGGCTGAAGGCAGAGTCTGTGTTGAGAACCAAAACTGGTCATTTGAAGGAGTATTACAATTTGGGGCGGAAACTAGGACACGGGCAGTTTGGGACTACATTTCTCTGTGTGGAGAAAACAACCGGAAAGGAATTTGCGTGCAAATCCATCGCAAAAAGGAAGTTGCTGACAGAGGATGATGTGGATGATGTAAGGAGGGAAATCGAGATAATGCATCACTTGTCCGGGAACCCCAATGTCATCTCAATCAAAGGGGCTTACGAGGATGCTGTGGCAGTTCATGTTGTTATGGAATTGTGTACGGGTGGTGAACTCTTTGATAGGATTGTCAAGCGGGGCCATTACACGGAGAGAAAGGCGGTTGAGCTTGCTAGGACTATAGTTCAAGTAATAGAAGCCTGCCATTCATTAGGAGTTATGCATCGCGACCTTAAGCCAGAAAATTTTCTCTTCGTCAATAAGCAGGAGGATTCGCCTATTAAGACTATAGACTTTGGACTATCAGTATTCTTTAAGCCAGGTTTGTTTTTTAATAGTATCGTACTCACTGATCTTAATGCTTCATTGCCTTCTGATATGAGAACCTCCATCGTGTTGAAGTCAACTTTACCCTTAGCATTGAATAGTATTTGTGGAACGTGGCAGACATATCTACGATAGAGTGAAACAAAGGATCATTACTTTTTTGTTTTTACCTTTCTAACTGTATACATATCTGTTATATGTCATTTCGATTCAAATAACCATTATGCATAGTTCAAGTATAAGTATTTGCTGGTACAAAGGGGACTGGAAAACTCCGTGCAGACAATAGTCTTTCTCAGCTTTTTGTTAGAAGGAAGAGAGTTCTGAGGGATGGTGGAAATGTAGGAAAGCATTTTGAGGTTAACTATATGAGATTTTTTGTCACGGCTATGTTGACTAGCACTGCATAGCCTAGCACTGGGACTAAAATGATGGATGTAATTATTGTGTTAGGATTCGTTCTAGTGTAGATATGCAAGTTGATTATATCACCAAATGGACAAAATCAGTTCTGGCAGAAAGAGATGGTTATTGATTCAGTGTGCAATTATTATCTGAAAACAAAAACAAAAAACAAAATAGAGAGGAAAATATGCCATTTTGTCACCAATGGAAGTAGGAAACATATGAATAGTCTCGAATTCAAATTCTTCAAGTAGTGTAATGCAGCAAAACAAAGTAGATAGATATCTACTCAACAAGGCTGGTTGCCAAATTCTGAGGGATGGGTAAACCTAAGTGTTCTCTAGCCAGGTTCACGTAACTCACCATCTAGATATACAAACCCGTGGTTCTAAAGGTGAGGGGTCAGAGCAATAAATTTTAAGTCACTTGGGGATAGAATAACAACCTAAGTGCATGAACATGAACATGCGACACGACACTAGTATGACACTGATACGTCGACACGTCGATTATCAAAAAGTGTAGCACACAACACGTTTGGGACATGTTAGAAATTTATATTTTTATATATGTAATAAATGTCATATGTAAGAATAACTTATTCAGAGTAAATGAAAAATATGCAACATACCATTAATTAAACTAAAAGCCATATATTTTATCTTATAAATGTTTCAAAACATATTTAGTGTGAATAAACTGTGTTTCGAAGAATCCAAGACATTGTTAATATTAAGAGATTAGTTACAACGTCATAGACATGTTTAGAGGATTCAAGTAATGTTATTAAAAAATTTGCGAGTGTTGAAAAAGTGTCTAAAATTATAAATTTTAACTTTTAAATAATACACCTTTAAAAATTGGAGGACACACTTTTAGGAGTGCCAAAGATGGTTGGTGTCTGACATAACACGTTTTTTCTGTAAAAATGTCCTTGCTTTATAGATTACATTTGGATGATAACGTGAGAATACAACATAAACAAAAAATGAAGTCAAGAGAACAAGGAATTAATGAAGGTGGTTTTTCAGGTTCTTCCGGAGATGGGGCTTAAGGACATATATGAAAGACTCCTATTACTACACCCCTTTAGGCAGACTTTTATGTACGAGAACGAAAAGAAAGACGATTGTTGTCTTGCTGGTACTCTTGTTAGGACTTTTAAGCAGAAGTTCCTGATCTACAATGAGCAGCTAAGGGAAGTATGCTTAAGTCCTATTGAGACGGTAGACTTGAATTAATGGACACTAAAAAATATGTAAGAACAATAAAAATAAAACAAGAGGAAAGAATTGGCAGTTGACGCCTGCTTAGTTGCTTTGCTTACCATGCCATCCTGGCAAACTCTTCAAGATATACACTTGTAAAAGAAATATAGAAGTAGAGACCCAGGGAGAAAAATTACTTTTTCCTTGGTAATGATAATACTACATACATTCCTATTCCCTGGACACTGTTCATTTCACACCATTGGCCAAATTCTGCCTTTTTCATATCACATCTTCAACTACGACACTTCAAATCACAAAATCTTGTAATTTATGCTGGAAAGTATTTATGATAATTGTATAGTTGAAGTTTCTTCATGAAACACACTAGTTTCATTTTCCTAGTAGTTTTCATGCAGGGGGACAACCCAGATAATGAGAAACAAATGCCTACAGTGTCTTTTGGCATAAGTCTTGTTTCCTTAGTGCTTCCTGAATTTAACACGTAGCATTGCTCAATATTTTAAAAACCGGGCGGGACCGGCCGGTTGAACCAATTAAACCGTCACCCAGCCTTAATAACGGGCTGAATTAACCAAAGAATCCATTATTTTTACAAACCACTATACTTTGTTAAAACCGGTTAAAACAACGGTTGAACCGTCATTTTTAAAAAACTGCCAGCGGTTTACATTAACTGGCCGGGTGGGAGATTGGATCATAATAAGCACTTTGCTAGCCAGGAACTTGAGGCTTTAAATAGGAAGCTTCAGCTTCCATCCGCAAGTATTCTTTCGATGTGGGAATAAAACAAAAGGCTAAAGGAAGCTTTAAACAAGAAGATTCAGCTTCCATCCGCAACTGATCCACCACTTGCTAATGGCTGGTTTGTTTTTTTCGAGAGGGTTTCATAAATATAACTGGCATTATTACAATGGTAATAATCTAGCTTGGGATGTCTTGGCTTGATTTCAAATATTTATTTAACTATCTAATATTTCAGTCTCCAACAAATAAAACTAATTTATGTTTTCTAACTGTATCCTTAAAAATTTTGTTTATTTGTTATTTAATTTGTTATTAGTTAGATGCCATTGTATTTTTTTAATTTCAATACCTATATTTATAATTTATATATTTTAACTTTATTGATGATGTAATTATAGCATCACGGTTCAATTCCGGTTTGACAACGGTTGAACCAGTGACCCGTCCACCCGATCACTTTTCTAGTTCGCTCACCGATTTGGTTTTCAAAACATTGGTATTGCTTACCTTAAAAGGTTCTGATTTTGGATGCTATCATTTTAACATGTTCTCCTGCTTAAAATTTGTGAATTAGCAAATAACTTGGTAAAAACATAGTTTCTGAGAAAGACAATAATTTGTAAAATGCATAAGTGGTTTAGGCATGACTTTCTCAAATTTGTGCAGAAATGATTCTTTTGAATTTTTCAATTTGACCAAAAACTACTTGTTAACCTAACTGCTATTATGCTGGTATGATTTTTTTATCAGCAAGGAGATGGATGAGGGATTTGCTAAAAAGAGCTGGGTTTATAAAGTAGAAATGTTGTTGGGAAGTCTCGTATGATCAAGTCTGCTGAGGAAAATTTAAAAATAACTGTATGAGACAGCTAAATATAAATTTCCTTGCTCATAATAGAATTAGATTTTTATAGCATGATAGAAGAAAATTGTTGATAACATATCTATCTTTTAGATGGAAACTTTTTCTGCTGTTCTTTTCATATGGGTCTTCATAGAATTTGTATTACATGCTGCTTTCTAATTTATCTTAGCACTAAATATTTAACACTTTTTATCTAGTTATATAAATATTTCAAATTACAGGGGAAATTTTCAGTGATGTGGTTGGAAGCCCATATTATGTTGCACCTGAAGTTCTGTGTAAGCATTATGGGCCAGAAGCAGATGTTTGGAGTGCTGGTGTGATCATTTACATTCTCCTAAGTGGGGTGCCTCCATTCTGGGCAGGTAAGATTTTTCAGTATATCTGACCTAATGAGTGCCATTTTTTTCTTCATTTTTTTGGGGGGTTACTGTATTGACGTTTATTTTGATGTAGTGCTTCTGTCCTAGCAATCGTTCTCAGGGTTTTTTTTTTTACATTTCTTATCCATTTTGAACAGAAACGGAGCAAGATATATTTGAAAACGTTTTACATGCTGATCTAGACTTCTCATCAGATCCTTGGCCTAATATTTCTGAAAGTGCAAAAGATTTAGTCAGGAAAATGCTTGTTAGAAACCCCCAGAAGCGCCTAACTGCACATGAAGTTCTATGTAAGTCATTATGTTATATTTCTCATCTATTTTGATTGAATGCGGTTTAGCTCGTCAAAGCTTGTCATCAGAACTACACTGCTGTTCAACAGATGCCATGTTATTGACTGAATGCATCTTTGTTTTTCCTTGAAATTTGGGTTGTTCATTCTAAATGTGCTGCAAAGTATATCTATATAAATTGATATCTGTAAGTAAATGCTCCATATTAGATAGTGATTTTTCAGATATTTGCTGGCCAAAATGCTGGATATGGGAAATTGTTATATGGCTTTATGTGATTTTGGATGTCTTTTACTAGCTTCGGATGGCTACTTCACCCAATAAGCTGGATGTCATTTCGTGTGACGTGCCACATTCATTTCCATACAGGGTTCTTCCCCTATGTTTCATGTTCTCCAATTCTCTAGCATAAATTTTCCCATCAAGTAGGTTCTAATACTTGTCTGCCAAAAATTTCGGAATTAATTCAATCTTTTTGCTTGAAGCCAATTCTAATTCTAACTCTTTTATTAAAATGATTTTATAGGTGAAGAAGTGTGAGAAAACATTTATTCTAAAAACTTGGAGGAAAGCCAGATTATATATATATACATATTTCCTTTTCTGTACAACTGAAAAATGGCTTTAGTACAGACATTTGGAATGCACTGCAAGATGTTTTAGATGGTAAAGAGCCTTCTGTTTTTTGTAGGCCATCCTTGGTTTCAGGATGATGGTGTGGTGCCTGACAAGCCTCTTGACCCTGCAGTCTTAAGTCGCTTGACACAGTTTTCAGCCATGAACAAGCTTAAGAAAATGGCTCTTCGAGTAAGTTTTAGCTATTTCATGAGCCACTGCTGCATAGGATGTTCGTCACTTCAAATACACAAATTATAATTCCTAGACTTGTCAGGGTTCAATTTTATATTATGATGCACATCTAATTTTAAACTTAAGCGCATAGGATGGTTTTACACTCTTTCAAATATTTTTCTTGTGTTCTTATTATTGTGTTCTTTGGCTGTAGGTCATTGCTGGGTGTCTATCTGAGGAAGAAATCGCTGGGTTAAAGGAAATGTTCAAAATCTTTGACACAGATAACAGTGGACAAATTACTTTTGAAGAACTCAAGGCTGGACTGAAACGATATGGTGCCAGTCTCAATGAGTCTGAGATCTATGATCTGATGCAGGCTGTAAGTATCATTGCAGAGTCTAAAATCCATATAATATCTTAAGCTATTGCTTGTTGTAGACTCTTATCTTTATTTATGGAGATTATTAGATTAGGTTAAACTTGATAAAGGTATTTAAACAACCTTCTCTCTCCATTGTTTCGATTAACTCGGTTGTATATGTTAATTCATCTGAGTTGTGGAAAATATTGTTAGTGACTTCCTCCCTCTATGCAGGCCAATATGACCAAACCACATAAATCATGTGGCTTTTCCACTTTTTGTTCTTTCATTTCTCATATTTATTTGTTTCTTTATATATTTAACAAAAGTAATGAATAATTTTTTCCTATTTTGCGTGCATTTCATTGTCGAAATATATGTTTGAATGTTTCAAGAGGGTAATTAGGATTTTAGAAGTTCACCACATTTAATCTTTACCATGAATTTGGGAAATCTTACTGTTAAATTTACCCTGATTTATGTATATTACTCGTTTAACATTGTGTGTATATATTATTCATGAAGCTTGAGGGACCTCTATAAGGTAATTTAATTTATTCATCATTGCCACTAATATCCCTTCTAAATGTTTTTAGCATTCTTAGTAGAACTGAAGTAATTCCATCATCAAATATACATCAACTTAGAGAAAGGTACTCAAATGCTTCTTTGACTTCATTTGACTCCGACGTTTTCTTTTTCCCTCTAAAAATGCAGGCAGATGTTGATAATAGTGGCACCATTGATTACGGGGAGTTCATTGCTGCAACGATTCATCTTAACAAAATTGAGAGGAAAGATCATCTTTTTGCTGCTTTTTCATATTTTGACAAAGACGGTAGTGGTTACATTACCCAAGATGAACTTCAACAAGCTTGTGAGGAGTTTGGAATAGAGGATGTACGTTTGGAAGAAATGATGCAAGAAGTTGACCAAAACAATGTAAGTGCTCCTATCATCTCATCACTATTCCAAATCCTGGTGCATCAAATGAATTGAACTCTAATTAACCTCCAATGGGGACCTTATAATCTTCAAATGCATGGAAAAGTGAAAAGGACTTCCAAACAAGCTCAAGGAAAATTGTGCTTGATGGGATTGAAACCTATGAAATGGATTTTAAAAAATTGTCGTATTAATAGTTATTAAAAATTTACGTTTCTCAATTTGGTTTGTTATTAAGGTCAAGATTTTGCATATATAGATATCACATCTATTGTTGAATTTGTTACGGGACATAAATCAAAGAATAAGCGGTGAATATTACAATTCATGTTTGGTTCTTGCATCGAATCATAATTTAAGATTCACGTAATTCTTAAAATTGTCGGTTGTCCCGAGTTTGACAAATTGCAAATCTCGAGTTCATGTTTGATTCTTGCATCGAATCATAATTTTTGATTCATGTGACTCTCAAAATTGTCGGTTGTCCCGAGTTTGACAAATCGCAAATTCCTTTCGTTTTTTATTTTATTTTTGTGAAAATACTAAAATATAACGTCTTGGACTTGTAGTATTTAATGTGAAATTAACAAAAAACCATGCATAATTTGTTTATCATTTACTGATTGGATAATTTATTAGGTTATAGTTAGATTTGATATGTTTTTTATCCTTTTTTCTTATTTTCATATTAAAAATTGCTTCTTTTAGGGATGTTTAAGGCTAAATAACTTCTACCCATATATTATCACCATTTTATAGAATATACACAGTTTTATATAATATAAGTCAGATTAATTAGAATGTTGTTTTCACAACATTTCTTTGTTATTGTACTCACAACTCAGCTTTTAAAATGATGTATGTTTAAGAAAAAGGTTCATACCCACTTTTTTTTTTTGGGTAAGCGTGTGTTTTTATAAAAGGAAAATAAACTTTTGGGGATTTTCCCCTCTTACTACTCTTTTAAAGGTTTCAAATCCCTCTTTTGCATGCCTAAAGAAAATATACTATGATTTTAAAGAATCTCTAAGTTGTTGGGATTTGAATCCACGTCTACTGATGAAGCAAATGTATCCTTGTGTAGAAATTATTGAATAATGTGTAATAATTAATTTATCTTATTTTTTTCACATATATATCTATAATTATATAAGTTGTTTAGAATCACTTTTTATACTACCCCCCTTGAAAGGTTTCAAATCCATCTTTCAACTGGTTTAGTTTCTCCACACAAGGAATGAATATGGCCAAAATTGTCTCTGTGCTGTGAAGAAAAATGTTGAAAATGCTGCAGTGATTTTGCTCCTCTTCTTCTTCTTCTTCTTCTTCTTCTTCTTCTTCTTCTTTGGAATCTTGCTTAACTGGTCATCGCGGGTGTTTGTTAAATATTTTTAGCTTTTAGCTTATAACGAAGCAAAAGGCTAAAACAATCCAAACAAGAGTGCTATTTTGCTTAGCTTTTAATTCTGAATCAACAAATACAAACTTTACTTAAGCTATCAATTTATACCTGTTAACAAATATTTGTAGCTTATACTTGAAGTCATCATCACATTTTTTACAATTATAATTTATAATTTTATAATTTTAATTGCATCAAGCACCCTCATTAACGTTCCTGGTGTTTTACATTTCAGGACGGCCGCATAGACTACAATGAGTTTGTGGCCATGATGCAAAAGGGAAATGTTGATATTGGTACGAGGCGTTTACACAATCGTTTTAGCCCTAGATTTAGGGAGCCGCTACCAGTTTACTGACATTGCGATGATTTTTTATTTTTATTTCTATTTTTTATTTTTTTGGTAACTTCTTTCATGATTTTCAATTTTCTACATCTTCCTAAGCATATGCCAGCTTCTTTTATGGTCTACTAAATGAAATTACTCAATAGTCCCTCTGAGTGGCATTTGTGTCTGAGACTGAGCAAACTTGGAAATAGTTTATGGCTGTGCTTCTTTCTCTTTTGCTCTGCTATCTGCACTTGCAGGTGCAGTTTTTTTAAGAACATCAATAACAGTGTAAAATCTAATTCTTCAGTAAATAGAAAGTATAGCCTTTTTTAATGTTGAAAATAAGATTGTTTCTTTCTCTTCTGCACAAAATCTGGTTTTAGCATATTGATGGTTTATCAGATTCGGCTCAAGTTGACCGACGCCCATGCCCATCAAGTTTTAGCATATTGGAGTCCTAGTAAGGCATGACAGGTTTGCAATACGTTAAAATTCTACATTTTAAAATATTTATTAGATGTCAAATATGTGAATTATTTATTAATAGTATTAAACAATATGTAATATATTACTAATTAAATTAAATCTTTTTATATTTTATTTTATAAACGTTCTAAAATATGTTTAATGTGCATCAATTAGGTTTCAAAGAATGCCAACTATAATTAGTATGAAGAAACTCGTTATAAGACTTGTTCGAATGGTTTAAGAAGTGTCGTTGAATAGTTTATGAAATTTCAAAAAAAAGTATATGATATTATGAACATAATTTTTTTAATTAAGACAAGTTTAAAAAGTATTAGACATGCATTTAAGAGTGTTTGAAGAGTGTCGTGTCCCACACGACAC
Source organism: Heliamphora exappendiculata (assembly GCA_034768845.1). NCBI lineage: Eukaryota > Viridiplantae > Streptophyta > Magnoliopsida > Ericales > Sarraceniaceae > Heliamphora > Heliamphora exappendiculata. Next base: position 4,857,795 of record JAOTRH010000010.1, on the reverse strand, counting down.
GCATTATTCAGAGAAGTATATGTGTTTTTTTAGTTTGTTTTTTGTTGAACCCAAAAAAAAAAATTGAAGGTAGAAAACACAAGAAAACTCCAAAAAAACAAAAAACAAAAAAGGGTCACGCCGTTTTTAGACAAAACCTAGCCTTAAGAAAAAGAGAAATAAAAAAAAGTTAAAATGCTTAGAATAATTTTTTATAGTAGCTTTTTTTGTTTTTTATTAAAATATCTAATAAATTCTTATTTTTTACTTTTAAGTTATAGTATTTAGGATATTGGCACGACTTTTTATTTTGTGATAATGGTTGACTTTTTAATTGAAGGTATTATAGTAATTTTAGTTCAAAAAAAAGTTAAAGTGTTTAGAATATGTATATGATTTTTTTTTGGATTAAGAAATAAAAAAAAGTTAATTGACTTTTTAAAAAAACTGAACAGTATAACTTAAAAACTATTTTTTTCTTTTTACAAAAAAACCAACTTTTTTGTGAAACCAAACAGTCGGCATTTTTAGACTAAACCTAGGCTTAAACAATCCTTTACAAAAGTCCTTTACATCCGCACACTCAAGACATGCTATTTATATATATGGCTGTACTTGAAGAACAACTTGAAGAATGAAAACAAAAAAAGCACTTAGAAAAAAATTAAACTACATAACAACATCAACCCGATGAGCTTATTGAAGGGTCAGCTCAAACTCATATCGATCGGTCCACGATTCGAACTCAAGTCCAACAAGTTAAAGACTTAAATGATTGGAAAACCCATGTTTATAATGATAATTGGTAGGGCCGATCACCCAACCTCGGACAACACAATGATAATAGGCATGACTGAGATCAAAAAGTATTTATGACAATGGAACGACCGAGCATAAAACATTAATGACGATGACGTATCTGTACGTCTCTGCATTTATGACAATAGATATTACTCGAAATGATTGGCAGCTCGCCACCACAAAAAAAGAGTCTCAAGCAGACCCTAAGAGGTACACACAATATTTCACGTACCGATACTCCATCAAAATTTATTTAAAGTTTTCTACTCCGGTTTATAGTACTCTAATTTAAATATCGAAGAGACTTTTCGGCCAAAACCCACTAGGTAGCCTCACCCTGTTTCTCTATGCAGAAAACACCAAGTTGTAAAGCTCGACACCTCGATCCTAATTCTTTTTGTCCTATCTCTCATCTACAAATTTACCTCCGCACACTTATAAACGAATAATTATTCAATACTCTTGGAGTAATATTCCATTCAAATTACTAAATAACACATCTTTACATGTTGAATAAAACAATAATAAAAAAGTGATAGGTCCCACTAACCACACCAATAATTGTGAATTGGAGTACTACCTAAACTTGCTCTAAAAGTATTGAATATTTGCATCTTATAAATTCATTCCTACTACTACATAAAAGCCAAATAACTCATTATCGGTTCAATTGAAAGTTTTATTTGAGTTTACATACTGTAGGGTTCTTTTGGAATAGACAAATAATAAAAAATAATAGATAGGTGAAATATGCAAAATAGTCAGAAACACGAAACGGAGAGAGATAAGGTTGGGTGAAGGAGAAGGCTAATTGAGTATGGAGTACTGGCAGTATGAACAACGTTTTTTTGTCCTCTAAATCTGATCTCCCAGAAGCATCACTATCCCTCCTATTTATAACACTCAGATGAGTTATGTTAGGATTTGGATAGGATTCTTTAAGAGATATAATTAGATCATAAAAGGTGATCTCGAGGAATCAAGGGATTCTATCCCACAATCAATTAGATAGTGTTCTACTCCAACTCAACTAGGTCGGCCGACAGGTGCCCCATGGGTATCCGACCCACTTGGGTCTAATACCCGACCCACTCAGGTCGAGTGACTCAGGGGTCACTCGAGTGACTCGAGTAGGAGGGTCCTATAGTCTGACATATCCTTTCCTTAACCACCAAATCACATGTCTCCCAACGTCTTGTGCAGGATTGTACTGCCGTTGTCTTCATTGTCTCTGGGACAGTTTTTCGATTATCAGAAAAATCTATAATCATATAGTTTGTGCTATATCTTGGTTGTTCAGTCTATGCTGAGCCACATAGTCGGTGCTATGCCATCATGGTTAGGTAGTTAGAGCTACGTTACAGTCTGTGCTGTCTTCATGACCCGTGCCGTGGTAATAATACAGTATGTGCTGTCTTCATGGTCTGTGCCATGGTAATAATACAGTCTGTGTTGTCTTCATGGTCTGTGCCATGGCAAGTAGTCAGAGCTACTGTCGTAGTCAGGGCTATGCTTCATAGTCTGTGCTATGGATTGTCTTCATCGTAGTCAGGGTTATGCTTCATAGTCTGTGCTAAGGAAGGTCTTCATTCGTAGTCAGGGCTACGCTTCATAGTCTGTACTATGGAATGTCTTCTGCCTATGCATGATGAACAGCGATATTAGTTGGTCGAGTTATAGGGGGTCCCAGCAGCTCGGATCCCCAATAATTCGAGTCACCAGTGGAATAAGTAGTTTATATCATCACATGAGTACCTGGGTTAGAGTAGTTGACACTAATTAAGTGGAAGAATACTTGAGCAGCTCGGGTCATGAGTATTGCATCCGAGCTACTAGAGAGGCGAGTAGCTCGGGTCATGAGTGACTCGAGTTCTGAGCAGAAGTATCGCACCCGAGCAACCAGAGGGGTGAGTAGCTCGAGTTATGAGTGACTCGTGTTATGAGCGAAAGTTTTGTACCCGAGCTACTGAAGGGATGAGTAGCTCAAGTCATGAGTGACTCAAATTATGAGTGAAAGTATTACACATGAGTAGGTCTACCCAAGTAGCTCTACTATACCCGAGTAACACTACCCGAGTAGCTCTACTGTACCCGAGTAGGTCGAGTGTCGTACTTATCTTGAAAAGTTTCACATTAATTTCTTTTATCCTTGTTCTTAATATTTGGCTTACTCAAGCTATTTGCCATAGTGGCTTTGCCCATAATTACTTATATATATATATGTTAATAGGCGACGACCCACCTACATTTTGCCCCCTATGCGCGTGTGATATTATTTATAATATCGCGCGCGTGCACTTATTACCTAGTCGCTGTGACTCCTCGTCTTCTTCAGCCAATGGTCGGCGCCATTACTTCGAGTATCCGGATAGTCGCTCCATTCTTCTCTATAAGCCTTTCTCTTGGTGATTCCTTTCTCTCCTCCTTTTCCTTCTTCGGGTCTACCAAAGGCTGTTGAGGCTTCTGCTACATCAATGTGGAAGGAGCTCGGTTTGACTGGCGGCTTGATAGTATTATAGAGGTTTTGGGCCGCTTCAATCAGGGCCGAGAAAGTGGGTAAGTCAAGACTAATGAGATGAGTTCTATACTCTTGTAAAATCCCTTGAACACACATCTGCACCAGGTGGGACTCACTAATCGAGTCATGACATTAAACAGCCAGATATTGAAACTTTTTGACATACTCGAGCAAGTCATCTCCCAGCCTTTGCGTCTCTTGAATCAAGGTGAGCGTTGTTACTTTCTCAGGTACTTGGAAGAATTTCGCGTGGAACTTGTTGACCATATCTTCCCAGGTGATAACTGAACCTGGTGTAAGATTGACATACCAACTGTACGCCCCGCCCGTCAGGGACATTGAGAACTCCCGCAAGCGCAGTGTACGATCTCCTCCATATGCCCCCAAAGTTTTGACAAACCTGACTACATGCTCTCTAGCGTTTCCCTTTCTTCCATCGAACTTTATGAACTTTGGGGTTATGCACCCTTCGAGGTAGGACACCCTTAACAGATACAGCGGATAAGGCGGCAGTATATTCGGATCTGGTAAGGATAGCAATTGTCTCTTCGTTTTCTCCTGCTGAAACATTGCTTGGACATCTGCGATCGTAGAAAACTCGGCTTGGGTTCTTGGCATAAAAGGACCTGGGTGGACTGATCCTTGTATCGTCACTAAAGTTACTTGGGCTCAAGCCCGAATTTGTTTTGTGGGTGGCTGCTGACTCATTGAGGTCATCTGTGGGTTTGCAAGCGCTCCTTTCGCTGATATCTTCTCAACTGGCTCATCCGCCTGATTGGCTTTCGCCACTGCGACTAGGACGGAATTTGTCAGCCTTGCTATTGCATTCAGAATACTGGTCTGGCCATCTTGGATGCTTTGTAGTGCGTCTAAGAACAGATCATCGCGATTGTCACTGTGATCTTGCTGCTTTGCTGTGGGCGCGTGGTTATGCTCATTACTATGAGAATGTCCTTCTGACATGGTTGTTCTTGGTGTTGTATGTAGTCCGCTCTGTGTACTGACCATTCACAAATTCACCTCCCAAGTGGAATCGCCAAATAATGTAAGGTTCTTTTGGAATATACAAATAATAAAAAATAATATGCAAAATAGTCAGAAACACAAAACGGAGAGAGATAAGGTTAGATGAAGGAGAAGGCTAATTGAGTATGGAATACTGGCAGTATGAACAACGTTTTTTTTGCCCTATAAATCTGATCTCCCAGAAGCATCACTATCCCTCCTATTTATAACACTCAGAAGAGTTATGTTAGGATTTGGATAGGATTCTTTAAGAGATATAATTAGATCATGAAAGGTGATCTCGGGGAATCAAAGGATTCTATCCCACAATCAATCAGATAGTGTTCTACTCCAACTCAACTAGGTCGGCCGATAGGTGCCCCATGGGTATTCGACCCACTTGGGTCTAATACCCGACCCACTCGGGTCGAGTGACTCAGGGGTCACTCGAGTGACTTGAGTAGGAGGGTCCCATAGTCTGACATATCCTTTCCTTAGCCACCAAACCACATGCCTCCCAACGTCCCGTGCAGGATTGTACTTTCATTGTCTCTGGGACAGTCTTTCGATTCTTAGAGGAATCTATAATCATATAGTCTGTGCTATATTTTAGTTGTTCAGTCTGTGCTGAGCCACATAGTTGGTGCTATACCATCATGATTAGATAGTCAGAGCTACGCTACAGTATGCGTTGTCTTCACGACTCGTGTCATGGTAATAATACAGTATGTGCTGTCATCATGGTCTGTGTCATGATAATAATACAGTCTATGCCGTCTTCTTGGTCTGTGCCATGGCAAGTTGTCAGAGTTATTGTTATAGTCAGGGCTACGCTTCATAGTTTGTGCTATGAAAAGTCTTCATTCGTAGTCAGGGCTACGCTTCATAGTCTGTTCTATGGAATGTCTTCTGCCTCTGCATGATGAACAACGATATTAGTTGGCCGAGTTATAGGGGGTCCCAACAGCTCGGATCCCCAATAATTCGAGTCACCAGTGGAATAAGTAGTTTATGTCATCACCTGAGTACCTGAGTTAGAGTAGTTGACACTGGTTAAGTGGAAGAATACCTGAGCAGCTCGGGTCATGAGTGACTCGGGTTATGAGTATTGCATTCAAGCTACTAGAAGGGTGAGTAGCTCGGGTCATGAGTGACTCGAGTTCTGTGCAGAAGTATCGCACCCGAGCTACCAGAGGGATGAGTTTCTCTAGTCATGAGTGACTCGTGTTATGAGCGAAAGTTTTGTACCCGAGCTACTGAAGGAATGAGTAGCTCGAGTCATGAGTGACTCAAATTATGAGTAGAAGTATTACACATGAGTAGGTCTATCCGAGTAGCTCTACTGTACCCGAGCAACACTACCCGAATAGCTCTACTGTACCCGAGTAGGTCAGGTGTTGTACTTATCTTGAAAAGTTTCGCATTAACCTTTTTTTATCCTTGTTCTTAATATTTAGCTTACTCAAGCTATCTGTCTTAGTGGTTTGGTCAATAATTACTTATATATTTATTAAAAATATATATATGTTAATAGGTGACGGCTCACCTACACATACTACATAAAAAATGGAAAAAACACAAACACAAACAAACAAACAACAACGCCATATCGATTTGAAAAATAAACAACGCAATTTGAACACGCTTTGAAATTCTCAAAGTTTTTCTTCAACAACCTACTACTGAACGTGTTTATGACACTACTTGCTCCGATAGATTACAGCCTGATTGGCAATTTTGATTTTTTAGTTAAAAATATTAAAAAGTTAAAGTTGTTTATTTGGTAAAAAAGTTAAAAAGTCAAAAAGTAAATAAGTTAAAAAGTTAAAAAGTTAAATTAAAATACAAACTCTCATAATATTCTATTCAAACTTTAATTACTTTTAAAATACAATAACATTTTTTATTCATAACTTATTTACTACCACTACCAACTACATATATAATTGTTAATATCAAATATATAGAATGGTAAAGCTGTCAATTTTGAACAAAAAGCAAAAAAATTAATTTTTTACCCAAATGACTAATTTCAAAATAGTTAGTTTAAAAGCTAAGTTGCCAAACAACCCATTTTGAATTAATTTTTTAACTAAAAACGCAAAAAAAAAAAACTACCGAACGTGTTTCCGAACTACTTGCTCAAAACAGATTACGGCCTGATTGGTAATTTTGATGTTTTGATTTTTTTAGCTAAAAATGTTATAAAGTTAAAATTGTTTGTTAGGTAAAAAAGTTAAAAAGTTAAAAAATTTAAAAGTCAAATTAAAACACAAACTCTTAGAATATTCTATTTAAACTCCCATCACTTTTAAAATACAATAATACCTTTTATTCATAACTTATTTTTACTATTACTATTAATTATTTATAATTGTTAATATCAAGTATATAGCAGGGTAAAGTTATCAATTTTGAACAAAAAATAAAAAAGTTAGCCTTTTTACCAAAACAATCAATTTCAAAAAAACTAACTTAAAAGCTAATTTGCCAAATAACTTATTTTGAACCAATTTTTATCTAAAACTACAAAAAAAATTAAAAAATTAATTTTTAAGTTAGTTGCCAATCGGCATGGCCTACTTATTTGTGGATTTACGGAAATTATTATTCTTGTTTCATATTAATAAAACAGGAATATTCATATTAAATTATTCTTATATTCTTGTTTTCAAATCCCTACTGAAAAATATTGGCATAATTATTAATATTTATAAATCAAATAAAATAAGGAAATAAATAATTATTTCAAAAGCAACCTAATTTAGGGAGGAAACTAAAAGGACAGGAAGGCACAATTGGGTATTTTCAATTATATATGTGTGGGAATATTGCCAAAGTAATTGAATTTTTCTCAAACAAGACAAACTCATATTTTGATGTGAACTTAAAAAGTTAATTTGCCTTTTTAAAAAAAAAACAATTATCTCATACCAAATT
>JAOTRH010000010.1:4811938-4835799 GCA_034768845.1 Heliamphora exappendiculata | reverse complement strand
CTTGAATTTGCCAGGTTCACTCTTGAACTTGTTGAGTTCTCCTTTGTGCCCATCATTTTTGAAGAATCTTCTTCCTCCTTATTTCTTATGTCTAAGAAATCTTTTGAATTTTATCGTAATAAGGGCTAGATCTTCATTTTTCCCTTCTTCTTTTTGTTGTCATCTTCATCATCTACCTTGATATTCATCTTATGAGTCATGAGAGATCTAAGGAGCTTCTCCAAGCTAAGAGTGTTGAGATCCTTGGTTTCTTGAATGGCAGTGACTTTTGCTTTCTAACTCTTAGGCATACACTTAAGAATTTTTCTCACCTTCTCTGTATTAGAATAGATCTTTTCAAAAGATTTTAATCCATTTATAATGTCAATAAATCGAGTAAACATTTCAAAGATGATTTCATCATACTTCATTTTAAACAATTCATAGTTATGAACTAGCAAGCTTATTTTGGATTTTTTGACTTGGTTGGTTCCCTCATGAGTAATCTCAAGTATATCCCAAATTTCTTTGGCGGTGTCACAAATTAAGATCCTATTGAACTCGTTGGGCTCAAAAGAGCAATACAAGAAATTCATAACTTTAGCATTTTTTAAAATCTCTCTTATGTCATTTTCAGTCCATTCATTTTTCGATTTAGGAACGACTACTCCTTCAACGACTTTGGTTGGTCTTTTGGGTCCATTCATGACAATGCTTCATAGGTCATAATCTATGGCTTGAATATAGATTCTCATTTTAGCATTCAAATAATTATAGTTTGTTCCATTAAACAAAAAATGTCAGTTGGTGGACTGACCTTCAGATTGAATAGGTCCAATACTAGTGGTTGCCTTGAAAACTCCTAGACGGTTAAGTAAAAAATAAGAGCTCAAGCTCTGATACCAATTATTAGTCTAGACAATCCAAGAGGGGAGTCAATTGGGTATAAAAAGAATAATAACGATTTTTAAAAAAAATTAAAAATCTTTTAATATCTCAAACAAATATAGAAAATATAACAAGAACTAAAGTAATGAGAATATTAAGAAGGTAAGGAAGAGAGAAATAGAACCCGACACCAAAATTTATAATGGTTTGACTTTTTCTAAGCCTATGTCCACTCCTCAAGACTCCCCTTAAGAATATCTACTATGTTAGAATGTTTCACGGGTGCATTCAAAACCTTACAACCTCAAGACTCCCCTTAAAAATATCCACTAGGATAAAAATATTTACGGGCACAGTCAAAAGCCTTACAACAGCCTCAAGATGATCCTACAAAAATAACCAATATTTTTTTCCAGTCACTCTTAAGCTGTTCTTTGAAAAGTATCACTCATTCACTCAAAGGATCAATGGTGACTCACCTTTAAAATACAATAGATGAATATTCGATGAGATTTTCACTTACTCTCTTTACAAATGATTAGCACTAAATAAGAAGTAAAGAGATGAGAGATCAAGAGCTGGAGTTAATGAGCAATAAATAAAAGTTTGAGAGTTTGATCTTTGATTCAAGCAATAGAATAGTAAATTTGAAGCTCCAGTACTTTAAATGTCTAAGAAGTAACTCCTTATATAACCTATTGAGGATCTATACCGTTGGAGGTAGGTAAAAGCATTAAATAAAAAAAATTCAACCGTTGAATCCAGTGCTAAATTTGAAATTCCGTCGCAGGTGTCGACGCAAATCTATTTTGGATCGACACAAATCTTATAGGGCTTGGTTCTTCAAGTAAATGAGTCGACTCATTTTTTGTTGGTGTCGACACTAATTTCTGCATCTTTCTCACCCATACAACGGTGTCGATTCATTTAATACTTCAGCTTTTCAAGAGAACCTTTTTGTGTCGACTCATATCCTTGTTGGTGTCGACTCAAAATTCTGCATAAATACTCAGTTGTTTTGTGTCGACTCAACTTGCATTTTGTGTCGACTCAAAAATCTACAGGAAGTTACGGTTAATTTTTGTCGACTCAACTTCGTTTAGGTGTCAACTCAAAGTTCAACAGAAAGTCTCGATTCTATGGTGTCGACGCAAAAGCCTTTGTGTCAACTCATCTTGGAGTACCTGAAAACATCTTATGCAAACATGCTAAGGTGTTAACTCATTTGCTCAAAGGTGTTGACACACTTGAAGGTTTCAAGCATTATTTGCCTTAAGGTATCGACTCAAATATCAATTTGGGTTAACACAAAATATTCTTCTTCAAGAACACTAAAGTGTCAAATTACTTGAGAAAAGAATCAGCTCAATATGACTAAAGGTGTTAATTCACTTGTCATTTTGTGTCAACACTACCTTTTTAAAAATAATAAACAATATCTTTTAAATCAAATTTACTTAAAAAATGATTTACAAAAATAATCAAAATTTAATTGAAAAGCCTTGGGCTAATACACAATTGTTAAGATATCACAACAAAGATGTAATTAATAAATCTATTAGTTACAACTCTACTATAGAGATCTAGTTCCTTTTAATTTGAAATATTTATTTAAACCTTGTGAACTAACGTTGTTAGCCCAAGGACTTTTTATTTTGATTTTGATGATTTTTATAATTTATTTTCTAAGAATAAATGAATTTAAAATAATAATATTTTATATTTCTAACATAAAAGTGTTAACACATTTTGAACAATTAAGTTAACACCATTAATCAAAAGAAATGACTTATCTATCAAAATGATTAAAATACTTAAATATTCTTGCATGAGAATATTTTGTGTTGATCCTAATTAAAAATGTTGAATTGGTATCAAAACAAGGTTACAAGTTCGAGTCTCCCTAGGGTAGTTTTTAGGGGGGATTGTTGGCTTTATAGGGGCTAGAATCTCCCTTAAGGAACTCGCTAGTACGTGGAAGGTCTCCCCTCCAAATGTTATCGATGCTTGACAGCTCATCCTGTTAGTGCGCCACATGTGCGTTGCTAAGCCCCTTAGACCCACCCGCAATACGTATAGACGTGGAATTTTGCGTTGCCATGAGTATAAGGAAATAAAGTTGCGCTTTCATCACCACCTGCGGGTTTTGGTGAGATGGTCAGTGCTTGATTCTAACAAACGTTTTATGACGGGAAAAAATTAAAATTTGATCACGAGTATAATTTTTGATGGTATTTATATGCTTATTTATGCATAAAATTAATTATCAGAGTTGTTTGAACGAGCCGCGTGGCGTTGGGAAAAAATTTGAAAACTTTATACACTTTCCCTTTCCTTAATGTGCTGTCTAGTGAGGGACCGCTCGAGTCATCCTGAAACCGATCGAGCGGTCTGTGGCAGGGTGAGGCTTTAAGTTATGGGTTTGGGGTGTTTTGTTTCATTTTCTCCTTTTTTCTCTCTCTCTAAAATCTGATAGAAACCCTAGGGTTGTTAGTAGAACACCATTGAGTCCTTCTAACTCTTCTTTTGTGGATTTCTTTGCTCATCCTTTGGCTCCACGTTGGTGGGAGATCATCCTAGGCATTAAGAGTTTTCTCCTCATCCTTTGGTTGGCAATTTTCGTGGGTGGAGCTTGCTAGAGGCTTGGTCCTTATTGCTTTATCGTCTAAGAGGTAGGATCTATGACTATATATGAAGATTTGTTAGATATGTGTTGTGTATTCGGTGTTTATCCACGGAAAGATAAAAAATCTATATTTTTGGAAACCCTAGGTTGTGAGTTTGGGTTAATGCATGTTAAATCTCAAGGTCTTGGAGGTTGTAGGGTGTTGTGATCATGTTAATATCATGCGGGAGCCTTCAACTTGAGTTTTGGGAAAGTTAGGATTTCGTTTTTTGTCAAAACCTTGGAGATTTTGGGGGTTTTGGGTCATTAAACCCAAATGGTTAAATTGGTTGAATTTTTGATAAATTGAAACTTATATTATCTTATTGCTAAGTAGGTTTCATGAAAATTAGGAAGGGGTGAAAATAGTCTAGGGTTGTGTTGTGAATTTTGAATGAATTTCAATGAATGTTGAATGTATGTGAAAGCATAAGTTATGAGACTTGATTATAGTTGTCATGTGAATTCAAATATAAGATGATAATGATATTTGAATTGTTAATAATTGGAGCCTTTGTAGTGTTGAGTTTGACGAGAGGAACTGGTTTAACGGTTGGACTCGTGGTGGTGTAAAACGTAAATGATATAATTAAAGTATTGTGTTATTGAAATGTGTAATTAAAATTGGACTCGAGTAGCTCTTCGGTAAAATACCAAAAATTTACGCAATGTTAGATAAGCTCTTTCTTCGGGTTAATCCTTGTAAAAGTATGCTCTTGGGTTGTGCATCCATCGATATTTTCAAGAGAAAATCGAAAATATGCGCTCCCGTGTCGAGCTATAGAATGGATATTTATCCATTGGACCTCGCGTAGCCCGGTGGAGATAAATATGTTAGGATTTATAGGCGCCGTCCGGCTTTGGTACTTAATTAAATCAAAGAAAAAGGTGTGTGCGTGAAACCATTGAATGTGGTTGCGTTATGAACACAAGAAAACGAAATAGCGCTAAAAACTAGATGAGATGTGTGCATTGGTTTTAATAAGATAGAAATTTGATTATGTGAATGGGATTTATAAGAAAAGTGGATTCGATTTTGGGTTTAAACGTGTTGCGTATTCACATAATTATCCTCACATGTCATGCATATGCTCATATTTAGTCATTTTTCTACAAGCCTCGGCTCATGGTGCTTAATCTATTTCAGGTGATAATAGAAAGAAGGTGGTCGAATGAGAAGCTTAGTCTCAAGCACCGTTTTTGAAGCTTGTGGGAAATGAATTACACTCATATATGAATATCTTTTGAGAAATGTATATCTTGTAAATGTAATTCATTCAATACAATGTTGCAGGTATTCGTTTTGTATGGCCTTAAGGCCATGCACTCATATTTTGCATGCATGAAAGGACGGTGTTATCATTTCATGGGATGTATAGCGAACAGATGATGGTTTCTTATGGTTTAAGAAGGTTTTAAGATGTTTTCTTTTTTATTTTTACTCTTGTACTTATAGAATGAGTAGCATGAAAATTTATCTTTTCAAGCATGTGGAAGTGGAAGATCAAGTTTTTGGGAATAAAAGTGAAGAAGCAGTCAAAGGCTGGACCGCTCGACAGACCGCTCGAGCGGTCTCATGCACCTCTCGATTTCTCAGTCTACAGGAAAAAATTCTATAGTATCTGAGAGACCGCTCGAGTGTTCTTTTGACCGATCGAGCGATCTGGCTAGTTGGGCGATTTTTGTACCCTTTTGTTTGATGATTAAGTTGGTGCTTAATCCTAGACCTTAGACTCTGAACTCAGACTCCAAACTCTAAACCCTAGCCACGTCCTTCGGACCCTGAACTTCTTGACCCCCAACTCTCGACCTCTCAAACCTCCAACCCTAGACAGCTCAACCCTTCAAATCCTTTGAACCACAACCCTAGACAGCTCAACCCTTCAAATCCTTTGAACCATAGACCATGAACCCCCCAACCTTCAAATCCTTTGTGTATTTTACACTTCGAATTATGGATTACTTTTGGTAAAACGTTTTTTTTTTGGAGGGGGGCTTTTTCATGTGGACCTTTGGGCTTTCCTTGGTTACAAAGTTGGGGCATTACATTTGCACCAAGTGTGTTTCAGAGTATCTAATTGATACAATTATCAGTTAACATACCACAACACATATGTAATTGATAAATATATCAGTAAGACTTTTTTTTTCCAAAACTTACAAATAAAGTAGTAATTGATAAATGTATTAGTAATATAACAGATAATTCGAGTTCGACGACAAATCATTCCAAATCTAGATCTCCCCCACCGTCAGCGAGATCCTCTCATTCTTTAAATCCAAAAAACTAGCCCCTACTTCATAACCTCTGATGAAGAATCTCGCAAGGAAACAACTGTCTCCGTCACCATTGATCATCGTCGGTCAAAACCTGCCTCATCATTGCTGGTAAATATATCGGACTAGATGAAGATTCTCCGTAACGAGTGTAGCAAATGCTGGCGGCGGGAGGAGACGAGAGATTTTGAGAAGGGGGAGGGGAAGAGGGAAAGGGGCTATAGGTTTATTGGGATTAGCAGATTATGAATTGGGAGATGAGATATTTAAGTAGGGAATAGGAATTAGGGGGAAGAATTTACGAGAGATAATGAGTGGGAATTTGGGGTACAAGATATTACAAATGGGAGGGTGGAGGATTTGAAAAAATTATGCTAAATTCAAATTTAGAGAAAATAAAAATTTAAAGTTTTAAATAGGGGTAAATTAATTATTAAATTTTATTCAAACTTATGATGAAATTAAAACTAATAAAATAAATATGATAGAATTAAAATTTTTACAAGGTCTAAAAATATCCTATTTAGTGTGAAATCAAAAGAATTTTGATGAGTGTATTCAAAATCACTCGGATGTATTTGATCCTTGAGACATTTCGATCTGCAAAATTATTTATTTATTTATTTTGAATATACCATCGAATCATATTAGTTATATCAAAATATCAAAATATATATAATTTAACAATTATTCGAACTTTTACCTTCTATTTTATAGTTTATTTTATAGTTCGATAAAAAAATAGAAATATTCAAACAAAAATGTTTATAGTTTTTTGCTTATAATTTTTATTCTAAATTAAAAAATAAAAATTTTACTACTTGAAATTATAAATTCATAATTTTAATAAATATAAGGGATAATTACACTTACCTCTCCTGATATTTAAACTTATTACAGGGAGGAATGGTGATTTTAGGGAAAAAATGTGATTTGAATGGTTATTTTGAGATGGGATGGGCGATTTCTGTTAAATTTCTACAGAAATTTTAACAATTGGAGCGCAATTGATGTTAAAATTAAATTTCATGAGAAATTAGTGTAATTTCAGAGACCACAAGGGGGTCCTTATAATAAGCTTAAATCTCAGGAGATATAAGTATAATTATCCTTAAATATAATAATACTTCTATCTAAAATTATAATCATAGCTTTTTATTTATAATTTATAAATTTTTCTAGTACGACTTTTAAAACACAAATATTCACAGATTAATAATCTTTTAACCTTAAATATATGTTTTATAAAAAATATTAATTCTTATTTGTAATAGCCAAATAATGTATAATAATTAGTTGGGTACTCGTCCCTCTTATTTACTTTTCTCTGTAGACCATCCTCACTCCTTCTCCAGTATCTATCAAATCGGATACCAACTCTGTGTATTCTGGAAATATATAATATATTTATAATTCTTGAAATCAGAGGCAGAGAACTATTTACAAGGGCTTCTTATCCAAACAACTGAATCTCTAAATCAGGTACTTTTTAGTTTCATGACATTCCTTTTCTGATACTTTCAATTCTTTGTGGTAGTCTGAACTTTAAAATGATCAATGGAAGGGTTGAGTTTAATTAGTTTTGGTACTAACTGGTATTGGATCTATGTCTTATTATGACGGGTTTCTTGTTTTGGTTCAAGTTGATGGAAGTATTATGGTTTTATGTGGTGAGTAATGTTTGGTTGCAAAGAATGTATGGGAAAATGAAAGAAAGTTAAGAGTTGTGATTGCTGAAAATTTGTCACTCTGTGGAACTTCAAAACACAGATATGCTATCTGGGTTTTGTTCTTTCCCCATATTTCTTGACAGCCCGACTAAGATTTTAACTCTTTCATTGTAGAATCTTTAGCAATTGAGGAATTCCCATTTGATCTAGTTCATACCGTCTCCCAAATTGTTTCTGTGAAAGAGTCGGGAGCCAGTATATGAAATTCTTTTCTTGAGGAATTTTGCAATTGTTTTTTTATTTCCTAATTGTGCTGCTTAGGAAACCTGCAATGTTGATTTGCTAACTGAAATTTTGGCGATAGTTTGTCCTTTACCCTGTTAAAGTTTGGTGATGGAGTCCGAAATTGGAGATTCAGGGGAGGATGAGAGAGGTGTCATTGAGAAAACTCTTGAAGAGTATGCAGTTATGGATACAGAGGAAGAGGAGAAGCAAGTTGATAATGGTGAGAAGATTCTGAATGCGAACGGGACTTCTGAGGAAGTAAAAAAAGCAGAAGAAGATCTCAATTCATCAGAAGTGGTGGTTGAATCATCTATTGCTGTCTCAGACAGTAAAGTATTAAACCCCTCAAAAGGAAAAAATCACGGTAGTTTAAAGAGCAGTAAAGCTGTCAAGGATCAGCCTAAATCAAAAGGCCTAGCTTCGCTTGCTCGTAACAGAAGAACTCTTGCTCAGAATCTACCTTTTCCAGTGAAAGCTGATGCCAAAAGCTCCAGATCAAATGGGCCAAAGTCTGAGGTCACATGTTCAAATGGATCCATCGCTTCTGCATCCCGTGTGAACCCAGCAAGTAGGCGAGCTTCCACTGATCTGAACTCAAAGGAAAACAGCGGAAGGGCATCTACTCGGAGGAGTACTTTAGCATCTGATCCAAGCATTCAGTGGTCAGTGGTAAGTTTTTTTTTTTTTGTCATTTGTCTTTTTCTTTATTGACATCTACGTTCACCTTCTTCTTGCACATTTTGTTTGTGTTTATTATTATCAGTCTGGAAAATCTGGTTCTGCGAATGGGATTGTGAAGAGCCCTCCGTCTGAAGTTCCCTAGTAAGTCATACTCAAATATGTTTGTAAATTATATTTGCGCAATATGGGTTTTTATTGTTGTACTATTCTATTGTCAAATTGTACAGAAGCAATAGGTTCAGAAGAGACTTCTACTTGCATCTACTGAATGGTTTACAGTTAACCAAATTTGGTTGTGATGCAGATCATTTAATCAACATATGAAAACCATTAAAACTGTGTTAGCAATTAAAGAAGATGATGATTTCCATTCCACTACTTCATTGTACTAATCTTTGTTTTAGACTTCATGTTAACGTTATACAGCTCTTATCATAAGCATCATTCTTTTGTGTTATCTGTCCATTGATGTTTTCATGATATTCTCTATCATTGTCGAAAATGGTACTCCCAGTGGGCAGCAGAGGAGCAGTGGTTCTGGATTTACCTTCAGGTTGGATGAACGTGGTGAAAAGAGAAAAGAGGTGGATAATGAAAATTTTTGTTTTCTATTGCCTTTTAAATGGGATTGTTATTAGTGCAACACATTAGAAGTTTTTATCTTTTTTTTTTACCAGTTCTTTTCGAAGCTGGAGGAGAAGATACATGCTAAGGAAGTGGAAAATAGTAACTTGCAAGCAAAATCACAGGTCTGTATTCACCTGAAGAAATATTTACTTTGTTTTATTGCATTTTTAAATGCCCATTTTGCTATTTTGGATCCACATGTGGCCTTTAACTCCAGTTTTCTGTTTGGGGTCCTATGCAGGAAAACCGGGAGGCAGAAATAAAACAATTGAGGAAGAGCCTGACATTTAAAGCTACACCCATGCCAAGTTTCTATAAAGAGCCCCTGCCAAAAGTTGAACTGAAGAAGGTAAACTGTTTGAATTTCTTTGATGGTGATAGAACATTGTATCACAGATCCCTCTACACCGTGGCATCAGTTTTGTTCCTGCCACTCTGCAGTGTAAAATGTGACTGTACATTATTTAACCTCTGCAGATCCTTGCATGTTTTTCTCCTTATCTTTGTTGCTTGATTTTCAGCTAATGGAATTCATTTTGTGAACCAAAAGTGAATGTAGATTCTCAACGACAGATTACCACTTAAGTTCCTTTTTTGCTGCTTTAAACATGCTCATTGAGGACATATATGATGACATAGCTTGATGTCTTTAGCACCACCAGATTTTTTGGGCTTAAGCCAACATGCTCATGGGGCCTGGTCAAATAGGAATAAAAACTTCAGTTGAAAGGACTTCGGGAGTCTTATTATGTTTCTAATTTAGAGAAAGTGATTTGATGTGGCCCCACATTGAGAGGTGTTCACTTTCATGAGATGATTAACATTGTACATCTAACAACCACAAATACTTTTATGGAGGAGGCGTGTCGTGTCGGACACACCAACACTTCTCAACACTCCTCAAAACGTGTCTGACAATTCTTAAATGGTCTTAATTAAAAACTACATATATAATTCTTATACTTTTTCAATACTTAGCAGACACTTTGATGACACTTCAATATCCTCCGAATACGTCCTATGCGATGAAGCTCTTCATTAGTGATAATGTTTCACATTCTGCAAAATATAATTTATGCACATATTAATGTGTTTTGAAACATTTATACCACGAAATGTATGACTTTTTTTTTTATTTCATTAGTAATATGTTTCATATATTTTTACTACCTTTAGATCAGTCATACATATATTTATCATATAATAAATATATTGAAATATAATTGTTGATAACGTGTCCAGGCGTGTTGTGTCTTATCTTTTTTTAAGATTGACGTATTAGCATATGTGTGCCATGTCTATGTCATATTAGCGCGTCCGTGTCGTGTCATGCCTTATTCAAAACCATTGAATGAATGAAAAATTGGCTCTAAAGATCACCATTTAATCATTGGTTGAATTTGGGGTTGGGTTACAAGAGGCACCCACGTTTTGTGGAAGAAAGAGGACCTAACTAAGCGTGGTTTCACCACACGTCAAAATCTTAGTTTTTTGTATTGGTAATCGAATTGAATCAAGAATTGTAATATTCATCATAAATCGATTGAGAAACCTTATCACAAAAAAATATCGACCAAAAAACCTTACTTATCAAAAAAAGTCAACCAAGAAACGTCATAGAAAGTATAATAAGGAAAGATAGTACGTTATAACTCTTTAAATTAAGTATAAAACACTTTAAAACATATCTTGTATATTTATTGCTAATAAAAAATGTATAGAAAAAACATGTTAAAACCGTATAGTCTATCTGATTAAATCCCTATCATATAAACTAATTTTATTTTACCAAAATAATAATGGAAACTTATTAGAAGTGTTATTTCATCTTTTACGTTCTTAAAAGAAATATTTTGGCAGTTTTCACATAAAAGAGAAATTAAAAACAAGGGTTAAGTACCTACCGAAAGCTGACTTGTTTTTGTTATATCCTTTAATAACCAAATGTACAACAAATTATGCATGATTATTTCTTGTTTTCATGACAAAGCGCACTAAAGTTGAATTAAGGTATTTTCAAAGGCTAAGAACTGGTACATAAGTGGTTGAAATCTATTGGATCTGATAATTTTAAGAATCACGTGAGTTGTAAATATTAAATCGAGTTGTGAATTGTAACATGATCATAAGATTCATCATGATTCTACCACAAAATAAATTTATCCGTAAATTCATATTGATTTATGCATAAATCACAATTAAATCATGAACTGTAAGTCTGTAAATTCATATCGATTTATGCATAAATCACAATTAAATCATGAACTGTAAGTATGATAACTATGCGCGCTGCCAACCTACTAACCGGCCCTAGCCGAATTGGGTCAAATAAGATATATATATATTCTTTTGTATAAAAATTATTTAGAATTAATATTTTCCTAACTGCTAGTCAACTCAGTGACTGTGCAATATCTGCAATGGGATTTTCTCTTGGTCTTTTTAGGCTTAGGTTTGCCATTAACAGATGCATCTTTAGCTTTTCATCTGTTCCAATCCTTCTCATTCTGCCTACTGTTCCAATCCTTCTCATTCTGCTTACCTTGTGTGAGTTATTAGTATATCTGCAGTGATTTATTCATATATGTTTATCTGTTTTTCCTGTTTTAAATTTAATGTACCAATATCTGTTTACTCATCCACATTCCGATTCTGTGTCCGAACAACTGTTTCTGGTTTTTATTATGTTTGTAGTGTTCATTGGTATTTCATACTTTCCCGATTTCTGTTTTGTTAAGGACAGTTTTTGTGTTTCATTTTAATTAATGTATTTTGTAGTGGTTTACAAAAAGTACATTTAGTTTTCGTACGTCTAAATGTGTCGATGGGCTGCGTACCTTATTGTGGTTATGTGCATGCTTGTGTGTACGTGCGTGTAACTAACTTGGGTTACATCCTTACATTGCTCACCATCACATCAATTATTTTGAAACCTATTTTTCTTGAGATAGAATATAGAAAGGCTTTGTCATGATTATCTGAATAACATCTTACTACCTGAATGATGTTTGGAATGCTATGTTTTTCTCTTTTAAATGAAAATAGGGAGGTAAATATCATGTGGAAAGAGTATTCAGCATGAGATTTGTTGTTAGCTCTTTTGCTTATCGTGCTTAAACTTCTTTTTTTTTTTTTGTTATAGATGTTCATCTTGCTTTCATGGTAATGGTTGTGCCCTATGAAGCATGGATACTTCAAAATAGCCTTATACATATATCGGATATGTATCGAATCCGGATATGCGCCCGATACTGCAGGATACGTATCCAATACACCAAATAAGTTTTCAATAAAATTTTTTTCTATTTTTTTAATTTTGGAAATGGCTGGAATACGTGGAGTATACGCGAAGATACGTGAGGAATACGTGGGGATACGAGAAGGATATGCCGGGAATACGTAAAGATCTAATTTTTTATATTTTTTAATTTTCTTTGAGGAATTTTTGCTATTATTTTTTAATTTGTTATATGTTTTACTATGTTAACTCTAATGCATGATAAATTGTAATTTATTTTTTCTTGTTGGTTACTTTAACATTCCATCACAATGTTTTGATTAGTTGTCATGTACTAAATGCTCGATTGTAACAACGAAACGAATTTATTCTTACTTTTGGTTTTATTTTTATAAATAATATCATATTAAAAATCATAAAAGTAATATTTGTTGCAAATGTATCTTAGCTGTATCTGTTTCCTACTTTCTTGAATTTGCTGTATCACCATATCTGTATTGTATTGTATCCGTATCTCATATTCATATATGTGCTTTCTACGTTGTGCCTCTTGTTTAGATCTACGGCCTGTCTGGGTTTTCCTGTTTGTGCTTGATTCTGCTTCAACATAGACAGATCATGGTATTTTACGGTTTTTACCATGAGAAATCATACCCAAGGCCTGCTATATGGAATGGCACTTTTTTGACCAAATGCTATGTACGCAGGATCAAATGATTTAATTTGTTTGCAATATCCAGTGATTTTGATTTGTTAGTCTCTTTACCCCAATGAGTGTGATGGGGAACAAGAAAGTTTAGGTTAAAGATATTTTAAGATTTAAGAATTTTATAATTTTAACACTATCTTATATTTTGATTCTATTATGGTCTTTTATTTTTGGTAAGATTAATT
This sequence comes from Heliamphora exappendiculata, assembly GCA_034768845.1. NCBI lineage: Eukaryota > Viridiplantae > Streptophyta > Magnoliopsida > Ericales > Sarraceniaceae > Heliamphora > Heliamphora exappendiculata. The sequence goes on along the minus strand of JAOTRH010000010.1, from coordinate 4,822,595 downwards.
AGAGTTTCCTTGTATTGTAATATTTTATTTTTGGTAACTTTAATTAGAGTTTTCTTAGATACCTATAAATACTATTGTATAATAGTATTAGGCAGACTATGGTATTAAGTTAAATGAATTATAAGTGTGGATATGAGATCAATAAAATTTTCTCTTCTTTTTGAGTGTGGCAATTCGTTTCTTTTATTTCTTTTACTTGAATTCTTTTTTTGTTTATTTCTATCTTGTTGGCCATCCGGTATCAGGATGTCTGACTTTGCATTTGCATAATCTTCCTTTCCATATGTGGAGAGCTACTTCAAAGCCCTCTACAGCTCTAAATACACAAACGCATACGACACTGGTACCTGAGCCATGCAAAATAGGTTTATAGTTCTAATGTGTGTGTTAATCTTGCAGATACCAACAACACGTGCCAAATCTCCGAAGCTAGGAAAGCACAAGAGCTCTGCTGCTGCAAAAAGTAACTCTTCTGAAGGTGGCAGGGCGGCAGGGCTTAACCCGCGTGTAAACCAAGACAAGGTCAACTCAGCCAGCGGTGTCCAAACAAAGTGTGAAAAGGATCTTGCTGCTTCAAAGAAGCCGGTGGTCAGGAAGTCGGTATCCAAGCTTCGAAACTCGGAACTTGTTGCCACTAATTCAGATGGAAAACCAGTCAATGTAAATGAGAAAACCACAGAAGCGCAAAGCCGAGACCAGAACGCTCGTGACGAATTCGAAGAAATCCGAAACGAGTCTTTGAATCTAGGTGAATTTGATGATGGGATAGATGTAGGATCTGAAAAGAATGCATCACAAGCTAATGGTCCAAATATGAGTTCAGCCAATCTGGACATCCAGCCTGCTGAAGTCACTGTTGGAGGTTAATTGAAAGGCATAATTTTAGGACTCTTTATCTTGAGGTATTCAAAATCCTTCCCAAGTTCAATTGCTTTGTGAATAGTTTGTTGTTGTATGAAAAGTTATAAATGGGTATCTATCATAGGTTGAGGTGATTATATGTTTTTTTTTATTACTTAATTTTGAGAAGTGCTTGGCAGAACTATAAAACTTGCTGAAGGGCAATTGTTGTACAAATAAACTGGTAACTATTGTGGCTGTGGCCTAATATTCTTTATGTACTGGACAGTGTTTGATTGAAAGTACGATGATTTATGGATAAATAGGTTATTATTTGGTTTGATATTATTCATGTGAGATTAAATATAATAATGTACATAAGTATCCTTAAATAATCCCGTGTTTGATGAAATTGTGATATGATTGTAGGAGTAATTTTGTCTTTTAATTATTTATCTCACCAAGCCATAGTCCTAGGATTAAAAAAATCTATAATCCGCCTAGGATTGGATCTATCCCATGAATGCGGTATTAAGTTAGTTGAGTGAATTTTTTAAACTCTCATTGATTGGCCAACCATATAAGGGGAATTATTATGAAATGGTCTAATCCCACTCCTACAATACCCCAACCAAATAGGGTCAAAAGGTTTACATTTTTCTCACTACCATAAGCTGCGAAGTTTACATTTTTTTCCCAACCCCCTCCTAATATTTGGGGCTTTTTGTAATTTTTATCAAAGGTTTCTATTACAGACGATAAGTAGAAACATACTCATATCCCTGAATGGGCACTTACTCTCTTCTATAAGGGAAATCACTGAACGGACTTGTGACGCTATTATGGAAAAACCACCAAGGACCTCCTCTGGCAATCGCCTCCTATCGGCAACATTGCTCTTCTGCCAACACCACAACCTCACCTCCCTTTTGTGACTCGCTCCATCTTTCGTTGGTCACTCGTTCTCAACTAGTAACTCATTTTGTTATTAGTTTAAACTGTAGAACTCACTATATATTTAACAATGAAGCTTACAATTTAGACCAATAACAATCACAGTGGGTAGTAATCACCACTTGACAAGGTGGGTGAAGAAATTTAGTTTTCTCGTTATACCCTCTCCTGCCAATAATTCTCTTGCCAGCAATTCACCTAGCTACTGCGTTTAGCCATCGCTCATTTGTTTTTAAAACAAGTTTTTGCCTAAGGACGACTTTATTTGTTAATAAGGGTGTTCAATTTGATACTCTGAAGTTTTTATTTTTTATATACATATGTAAATTTTGTATTTGTATTGGTTATTTAAAAAGGTGTGAGTCAGATGACCACTCTATCAATAGACTCGAAAATCAAACATTCAACTAAATGTTTCAACAATTATCTCAAATGTTTGAATACCCAATGACCATTACACATTTGAGCCTATTCATATTTGATACAAAATGGAGGAGTTTATCTCACTTGTTAAAAAATATTTGCATAAACCAATAAAAACAAACTTTTTAAAATCATTTAGGGCGAAGCACGAAGGAGTCACAAAACAACTGCACTGGCAAGCAGGAATTGGAAGCATTTGAATTATAACCACAAAGGTCCTTGTTAACCTGTTAACCATGATTTTCCTCAAAGAGGCATTAGTGGAGTAATACAACAATTTAACCTTGATTGGTTCAATGAATACAATAACCTATCTTTGATTCGTACGAATCGTCGATAGAAAACTCAGCACGAGTCGTCATAGAATAGAGTATCGCAAGTTTTTAATCAAATATGGCAAAGAATAACGGCTGTATTATATCACATCACAATCCCAGAAAGTAAAAAAACGTAAACTTGAATAAATCGATAAAACTCATTCATTAAAACTCAACATCTAAACAATCATACAACTTGTTAAATCTATTATTGAAAGAAAATCAAAATCCTAATTGTGATTAAAAATACTCGGTTAAAGTTTCTTCAAACTCTAGAAAAAAAACCTAGCCGCTCATGTTGTGGCTATAACCCATGGAAGCTGAAGACGAATAATCTCCCGACCATCATTCTTGTCGTCTCATCGTCTCCCAAACCCTAGCCATCGTCTTCTTCGCCTCTTTCTGTCTATCAAAATGTGTCCCTCTTTTTTGTTGCTCATCTGTTTTTTATAGTTCCCTTTTCACCTTAGATTTTAAAATTTCGCACAACTGATCCCCGTTTACTGTCCGAACGTCCATCCGGATGAAATTTTTCTGGACAAAATTGTTCGGATGACATTTCCTAAATTAATATTTTTCATTTTTTTCTTTGCTTTTGGCCTATTTTCCACCCTCTTGTCTCTTTTGATGCTAAAACTGAAACACTTGTAAAAACAAATTATTTAACTCGAAATCAAGTATTTATCAGCGTAAATTGTAGAACCTGAATGGCGTATTTAAGTAACGATTAAATACCATGTGAACTTACTGTTGGGAATTTTGGCTCAAATTCAATTTGAGTTGGTATAGACTTCCAGTCTATCATAGTTACTAAATTTGATCTTTTGAAAAATTTTGAAGAATGTGAATTTGCACAAGTTTGATTAGTTTTGAACTCAACTAACACAAGTAGGATTAGATTAGGTATCTTTTTTTCTCCTATAAATATGAATTTAGTCTCAGATTATTTAATATGCAAGTTGTTTGAAAGGAGAATTTGTGAGAATTGAGTGATTTATAATTATTTCTCCATAAATTGGATCCTGCTGTCTGTAGACATAAGCAAATTGCCGAACCACGTAAAATCTGTTTCTTTGTATTTGTTTGTAATTATTTTAGGTCTTTTTTGCACAACAAGTTGTATCAGAACTTCCGAGCTTCAAGTGGTAATTTGTTTATATTTTGTTTGTTGGGTTCGGATTGATTATTTATATTTATGATTTATATTCGAAGGGTTATCTATTTGAATCTTCTCAATAAGTCAAAGGTTTGAGGCTTTATAGCAAATATAGTCTATTTTGTTCGTCTGGAAGAATCTATTTTGTTCAATATGAGGAATTCGATTTTCAGGCGTAGTTTGTTCTCAGATGAAGTTTGTTCTTAAATGAAATTTGTTAATAGATGAATTTTGTGTCGATTATCTAGTTGCATTTGTTAATGGAAGATATGTTGACAGTTTGAATGACAAGATATCTTATTTGGGTCAAGTTTTAATACGGCTTAAACTTGACAAAATTTGGTAATTTGAGTAGCCGTTCCACCTGGTTCACATTTAATTTGAACGTGATATATGCATTTATTTATATTTTGTTTAATTTTTTAAATTTGGTACATTTGTGTGCAATTTAACAAACGCATCTGGTGGCAGCATTATTCTATCAATATGTTTGATTTGAAGTTTTGATCACTTTATGTGAATTTAGTGTCACGAAGCGCATTTAGATGCAGATTTTATCTGTTGATTTGTTTGATTTAGAAATTTGAACTCTTTTAGTGCATTTGGTGGTAGGTTTGGTATGTTAATTTGTTTGGAATATAAATTTTTGCCAAAATGAAGATTGTTGAGAATTTTGGCTCAAATTCAATTTGAGTTAGTATAGACTTCCAGTCTATCATGGTTACTAAATTTGATCTTTTGACAAATGTGAATTTGCACAAGTTTGATTAGTTTTGAAATCAACTAGCACAAGTAGGAATAGATTAGGTCTATTTTTTTCTCCTATAAATATGAATTTAGTTTTAGATTATTTAATATGCAAGTTGTTTGAAAGGAAAATTTGTGAGGATTGAGTTTTTTATAATCGTTTCTCTATAAATTGGATTTCACGGCCCGTAAACATAGGTAAATTGCTGAACTACGTAAAATTTGTCTATTTGTGTTTTTTTGTGATTACTTTGAGTTATTTTTGTACAACACTTACCGCATGGTACTTCGAGAGCACCGAATAATTACTCGAGATTGTGATGCTCCACATCTGAAACTAGTAATGACGTATGCACAAAAGAATTAAAATATAAAGTAATATTAATAATCGAATAATTTTAAAACATTCAATAAAAAATATGAATTTCTTAGTTTGTTAATTTATGAAGGTAAAATAAATAAATAAAAGATAATAAAAATAAAAGCTAAATTACTTTTTGTTGAATTAGTAAAGAAAAAGTAAAATTAATTAATGTTTTTTTTTTACATAAAAAAACATGAGAGATGAGAAATAATAAAATAAAAGGTTAGAATTGTCTTATTTTAAGAACTAAATTTTTAACACTTATAATATAGATGTCACGTTAAATTCTATCTTGTTATGCAGGCACAAATAAAGGAAAGAATATAAAAATGCTCCTATATATATATATATATATATATATATATAATTGGATCGTTCATTCTTTTCCCCATATTTGAGTAAAGCCAATTGGAGGCTTATCGATCTTGCTCCATTCGTTTTCGAGCTAATAATTCCCATGTGATCAGCCAGCTCACTGCTTTGCTGACAATGTGATTAATGCACAATTGATATGTTTGTTTTAGTAATTTGTTTTAGTAATTATCAAGGAACATTACATAGTATTATTTAGATGATGTTCTCATTTAATAGCCTTACAAAAAATATTTTGAGTAAAACAATGTAGGCCAATTTTTATTAAGTAGGTACGAAATAAAAATAACTCACTTAATATTCATTTACCATAAGCATATATCACAGGTCATATCCCCTCTTGGCACTTTGGAAATATTTAATAATTTCCCATTGAGTCAGAGGAGAATAATTTTATATTATTTTTTGTTTGGCATATTAAATTAAGAGAGAAACTGGACTATACCCATATGTCATGTTTGTTTTAAGAGATGGGACTTTCTTCTCACTAATAATCTTAAAGATAATTTGTTTGAGGGAGTTAAATAGTGGAATTGGATATGACATGAGTGGGACTTACATATGATGTGCTTGATAAAGTGATCGGTTTGAAATATAATATCCAAATGAAGCTTATATTTTGGAATATGTATTACTTGGGAGGGGTAGTTATTGTATATCTTGGGATATGTATTATTTTTATGTTTTATATTAATTTTAAATTTTAAATATATAATTTGTTAATAGTTATAAAATAAATCAAGAAGAAAAAATTAGTAGATTCCAACAAAGTAATTTTAAAAAGCTGTGAGGTTAAACTTTAAAAGTGCAATATGTTATTTGGGGTAAATATAAAAATTATCTTTATATTTTTAAAATTATATGAATTATCTACTAATATCCATCTTTAAACAAACAAAATATATACTAATCTCTAATAATACATATCTAAAATTATATCATTCATATTTTATATTCACTTTTATATTTAAAAATATTTTATATTCGTTAATTTATCTCTAAATAATCAAACAGACCTTTAAAACACCAACAACGTAGGATTGCTAATCCCATGTTTTGCCTGTACCCAGCTAAAAGTTGATGTTTATTTGTGAATTGAAAATCAAAGGCTTATGCATAAATGGCATTAATGCCCCCATAAACAATTGTAGCTAAATCAAAAGAATATGCAGCAAAATAGTGCAAACCAAACTCATGATCCATTGCCTTTTGTTATCGTGCTATTTATCTTTTTATCATTTTCTCAACAATAGCATTTTGAACCTCTCATATTATTCCGGTGATAACTAAAACTGACTTGTGATTGTATTGGTGTTTTAAAGTGGGGAGAGAATATTATAAAAAAATGTTTTTATCGTTTCTGATAAAGTGTTTTTTTTTTTTGGTTATGAAAAAAATATGATTTAAAATTGATTCTTTTTACTAAAAGAAAATCAGCTCTTTCTTATTCCAAAGAGGGAGTAAAAGACAAAACGTCGGATTTAATGTAAATGGCCAAACATTGCCATTATTTGATTTAAAATGACACAAATGTGAAAGCACAGTGATTTCTTACAACCCACGCTTTTATACGAGACTTCAAACAACCAGCCAAAAATCTTAAAAGGACTTTCAGTTAAAAGTCTAAAAAAAATAAGTTTTATCGCGTAAGATTCATCAAAAAAAAATTTAACTAACGAGATTCAATTGCATGATTTCTCTCAAAACTACCATATTTACATATTAAATAGATGAATATCAAATATGCAAACTGTCACACCCCAAATCCCGTGTCACACGAAACGCTTAAAAACAACTATTCATAATACCCAACTCGATGTTCACTCTCAGATATAAACATACATGCATTTTATATAATCATCAAAATGTTTATATACACGGTTCTAACACTGAAAAACATGTAAAAGAATGCATTGTCTAAAAAGAACAAAAAGAAAGACTACAGGTCTTTTGTCACTCTCCGGTTGCACCGATTTAACCTGCGTGGCCAGTACCTGAAAATTATTTCAAATCCCACATTGTGAGACAGAGCTTAGTAGCAACTAGACAAACATACAATAAAAGCTAAACATGTTAGGAAAATAATGTGCAGTTTTTGACTCAAATGAGCCTTAAAAACGGTTTTAAAACACTGTTTAAAAATAATTTTATATTACCTTCTCGGGCTTTTACCGAAGGACCGCAGCCCCAAATAATGCACATAATTGGACTTTTACCGAGGAACTGCAACCCCAAATAATACATCTTCTTGAACTTTCACCGATGGACCACATACATGAATAACAATCAGAGTTTTAAATGCACGAAACCATGTATAAACTTCACATACTGATGCCACTCGCCACATAACTCGACACGACAACACGTGCCACAAAACCCAACAATGTAAACACTGCTAAGGTTGATATACTAAAAATCATGTTTTTAATATTTAATTTTATTTTAATAAAATTAATTTTTCATTTTATGAGAATCTTAATGAGTAATGTATGTGTACTATTTTTTCAATAATATGCATGGATGACCGATATTTTATATAGTATTTAATCTGGTGTATAGAGTATGGCTTACACATAGATGATCATATTTTAAGTTTTTACAGAATATAAATTTTATGTTCATAGTTTAGATGAAAATGGACATACCATCAGTACGACTGTTGTACAAAATTTTAGTAAGCCTGTCGTGATTACGGAAAACAGATAATAACGTCATCTATTATTTTGACTCTATGTGCTAGTACATTTTGTGTGTATTGAACGGGACATTTAGAGTAATTAATTTTATACTGACTATATAAATTAATTCACACCCCAAGTTTATTATGAATAGTGTTATCCTCTTAATTTTGAAATAATTATTGATTTGCGTATATTTAATATTCGTTGTTTTGATTCATTAGAGGGTGTGATCTTAAATGAGTCTATATTCTCGTTGAGTTGGATAGCGGTATTATTTATATGGTGAATATTAAATATTGACAGAATTCACATCCTGAAAGATTGGGATTGACGATACCCCCTTAAGAAAATTTATAAGTTTTGACCGGACAATCCCTGTGGGTGGATTTAATTATTTAGTGGTTAAATAAGTTAAGCGAAAGGATTTAAAGAATATCAAGATGCCGATTAAATTAAATTATTAGTAATTAAATTTAATTGGCGAGTATCAAAAATTTTAACGTGGGAAGAAATAGTAAGTATTTAATAACAGGAGCTCAATGCTATACGGTTTTAAGATTATGAATCAGAGTGCAATTATAATTCTTTAATTGTGTGAACTGTAATTTAGTATTTTATGAAAATTACAAAAACTGCTGCTGATTTTTTATAATTGCAGATACCGCTATGAGATTTGCTTAATTACAGAAATCGCTTAAACGTGTCTGTGTTCTTTTGGAAGTCTTACTCATAATTACTCCCCAAGTCCCTACTGTAGCCCTATATATGTGCGGGTAGACTGAACCAGTTTCATAACTTGTCTTCTAAGACTAAAGTCGTCTTGGTTATGTCAGTACGAGTTCTCGAAGGATTATAACCCATACTATATCCGAGAATCGCATAAGAAAATATAGTAGAATATCTGACAGGAGCTTCAATTCCGACTCAAATCGTAGTTGAAGATTCGACCGGTAAAAATGTATTCTTCTAAATTAATTTCGGATGCACGAGTTTTATTTTGATCGTTCGTCATCAAAAGTTGTATCTGGAGCCCGTTTTGGCGATTGTTTGCCCAGTTAATTTTTTTCGTTAATCGTTTGCAAAAATAAAAATCTCGGCAGTCTTACCTTTAACAATTGGTATCAGAGCCGTTTTCTTTTTTTATTTTTGGTTATCGGGGCTGAATAGTTTTAGAACTGTTGCTAACTTTGTTTTGCAGGCGTTCTAATCCTAGTTTTATTATCGTCATTTATTTTTCATGTTTGATTGAATTGTGTGAATGATCATTATTTTTTTAATCACGGGATTGACCGTGATAGATTGAATGTGAGATTTTGGAATATAGGATCGATGTAATAGCTAGATTTATATTTTAAAATACCTATTTAGATTATTTAAGAACAAGTTGAACATGTCCAAAAATATGAAGAACGGAGGCGGCACTGGCGGTGGTTTATATTTTAACGGGCCACAAATCGTTGTAAGTTTTTAATGGTTTTAAACGGTTTTTTACAGTGATTTTTTTTCCAGTATTTATGTATAAAATATAACATAAAAAATAAGTCAAAAATAACAAGGAAAAATCACCAAAATATACCGATTCCGGAGGCTTTGCCGGCAGCGGTTCGACGGCGATTTTTATGCTTTTTGGGACATTTTTAGGATTGGTTTTTGGAAAGTTTTTAAAACATAAAATAGTAGTAAAACATACCTCAAAATATTACCAAAAATCAAAAAAAAAAAGGACCAAAATCACAACCCAAACAGGCGGCAAACAGGCCGGTGGAGGCGGCGCCTGGCGGCAGCAGCTTCCATGTAGTTTTTCGGGCTGTTTTCGAGCATTTTTGACAAAAAATAGTACTTTTGAGAGATTTCTTTTGATATAAAGTACATCAAAAAAGGAGTTTGGATGAGGTCGGAACGGCCTCGAGAAGTTTGCGGTTAAAGGCGGCGGCAGTAGTTTTGGACAGTGTTTTTAGTACTTTTTGAAATGTTTTTGAGCATTTTTTTTCATATAAAAATATTAATTTTTGAGAGTTTTCTTTTGATATAAAGTACGTCTAAAACCGAGTTTGAAAAGAGGTCGAAAAAACCCCGAGAAGTTGGCTGCACAGTACTGTTGCGGCCAGCAGCTTTTTTTTATTGTTCAGATAGTTTTTTAGCTATTTTTTGGGTAGTTTTCCAGCATATTTTTTGACCAAAAAATTTCATATTTCGAGATTTTTTCAACGGTATAAAAATCGTCAAAAACCAAGCCTGGATGAGGCAGTAGGAGCCGCCTGAAGGTGGCAGCAAGGTGGTGCTGGCGGTGGCTGGTGGTTACCGGCGACCTTCTCTCTCCCAAGACTGATTTTGATATATATTTTGATATATGCAAGACTGATATAATAGATATTGATATATCAGATAGTATCAGGGAAGCTTGATGAACTCAGGACACTGAATCAAATGCGAACAAGGATTGAAATAGGTGATTCTCTTAGAGAGACTGAAACACCTCAGTGTTTCACTTGGATCATAAAACTGGAATATATGCTTATCGTGTTTATATATATATATGAACTACGTGGATAATTGTATATCTATTTTATTTATCTTGTTAATTTAATTAATTCAAAATTTTAATTTTAATTAAAATATTTTGTAATAGAAAAGTAAAAATAGATTTTTTAATTAAATAATTTTAATTAAATAAAATTTTTTAGATATTTTATTTTTTTACAAAATATCATGTTTAAGATGATTTTTTTAAAATCGGATATCTTCAAAAAATGTGAAAATTAATTTCGATTTTTGAATTAATTAAATAAAAAATATTTAATCA
>JAOTRH010000010.1:4758739-4798901 GCA_034768845.1 Heliamphora exappendiculata | reverse complement strand
CTCCCCCCCCCCCCCCCCCTCTCTCTCTATATATATATATGTATGTATGTATTTCAGCCCAAGGAAATGAGCTTTGCTAAGATTATATGAACAAAGTTTGCATGTGAAGGTGATGATGAGGGGAAGAAGGTCTAGGACAACTGTCATGCTTAATGGTAAAGTCTTTTACAAGGATGAAACTTATGAAGAAGCTTGCACTCAAGCTTGAGGTGGGGTAGGGTGGCTGACCATGGGGCAATTATGGTCCAAAATTTGAATTAAAATCGCAAAAAAATGAGACCATGTATGTGTATATAAATCACCTTACTTAAAATAAGCATAAAATAAGCTTAAAATAAAATTAGGGTCACTTGTTGTTTTGAATTGTAATTGAATAATTAAAATATAGTTGGCACCATATATTTACAGTTTAAAAGAATTATTATAAGATTAAAATAGATAATTAAACGTGGCATGGTTCAAATTAAGCCAATTGACAAGAATTTTAAAAATTAGACTTATTACTACCTTTGATGTACATAATTTTCAATAATTAAAATTAATAATATAAGAATATTATTTTTTTATCAAATTATGTTTATAAAATCTGAATTTAACAAATTAAATATAAAGACAAGGCCTTGTTTGGCTCAAAAGAATAAAATAGATGGGATAAAAAGCTTTTTGTTGGATATTTGGACTTATTTTCAAGAATTTGACTAAAGACTCAAAGTTTAGGCTTGACATATGGATGATTCGCCCAAATATGTTTTGGGCTAGATAGGGTATTTTCAAGTTCCACAAAAAAACTCTAACTGAAAAATGACTTAAATACGAAACACGTAAAAGAAGATAAATATATAATTATTTTAAATATGGAAAATACGTTAGCACAGAATTATTTATGCATTTTATTTTATTTATTTATTTTATTTACCCTATTTTCTTTAATTCAAATTACCGGGTCGTTACATGCTTTTTATGCACCTAAATATATTTCAAAAAATTTAATTTCATAAAATATATAACTTTTTAATTTAAGTAGTAACACGCTGGCATGCTGCATATTTTTACTTACCTTAAAATAAACATCGGCACATGATAAAACCTAAAAATATGAATTATTAAAAGGTTCCAAACGTGCCGTGTCCTTGATTTTTCTAAAAAGTACGTGACGGCATCTCCAGGTTGCGTGTCCATACTACTTAGCCTTCTAGCCTCTCTGTTTCAGATTCATTAATGTCATGTAGAGAGTGAGCATAGCATTGGACTATAATGCTTCAAATAACCACATTTTGTCAATTTCTTAGCATTACAAAGGAAGAATTAGATTACAAAAACTGGTCACCTTGACTGAGTTGGGACTAATAATAATAGAAATTAGGTATGAAAAGGGAACTACACCCAGGGATCTTGTCATTGATCCCCTTGAGAAGAAGAAGAAGAAGACTGTGACAAACAAGACATCTTGATTGTGTTGATGTTAATGCATGGCTTGCAGAAAGAAAATACGACTGTGACGTATTTATAAGATTTTATTTTAATAAAAGAGAAAAAATATGGATACCGGTCTTTGGAGTGGGACTGCGGGCACCTATTTAAAAGACCCAACCTGTTTGATCTTTTGCTCTCTCTTCATCCAACCATGTCTGATGCAAATGCAGCCACGTAAACCCTTCTGAAGCACTTGGATCCTGAAAGCAACAAGATGGGCATATCAAGAAGAATAGGCAGACTTCAAGAAGAAGCTTATCTATGATAGATAATAGATTCTTCTAAATGTATAAAATACCCGTATCAAACACTCGACACTTGGAGACGGATATAAATAATAGACTCTTCTAAATATATAAAATACCCGTATCAAACACTCGACACTTGGAGACGGGTATGAAATGTGTCTATATCCCAATGTCCTTACATGAAAAGTAGATGAATCTCATTCTTACACTAAGACCTGCACCCCATACGTGTACTAGAGACCATGTAACATACATGCATACCCTTTCCCACCCACCCCAAAAATAATAATAAAAACAAAAACAAAAACAAAAAAAGAGGACAAACCCCATAAGGATAATTCACCACAAGAATCCTAAATCTTACCTTTGAACTCAGTACAACCGTTGCCACGCATCCACGTCGTTCTTCACCTACAAGAGTCAACAAGTTTTTCAGAGAACGGTGGGAAGACACGAGGCACATGGGGGAAAAATTGTAAATTTTTCCTAGGGAAGATATGAGGCACATGGGGAAAAAATTGTAATTTTTCCCTACTACCAACCGGGATACAAAATAGATCCTTGCTTTTTAAATTATTTCAGAGACGACAATCATATATTTCCCTTTATGTCAACAAGTAGCATATAGACACATAAATACGGCAACATTCAAGCAAATCCACCCGCATTATAGTGAAGATATATATTTCTTTTCTTACCTGGCCAAATGGATTCAATTTTTTAATTTGCTACTAATTAAAATGTATTTATATGGTGTGCATCCATGGTTGCTTAAGTTTATACACCTATATCTGAGGGTACTCTACAACAGAAGGTATTCCTCAAAAGGTTTACTGACCTGGAATATACCTATATGAACAAGTCAAAAGAAAATGGGTCCGTTTATTTTGGATATAAACATTTTTATTAAGAAGATTAAGCTAATTGAACAGACCCATTTTGGTTTTGGAACCTGATGACAGTCAATCTAACCAAGATGTTAGAGATTCCAAAATTTTCAAAGATTTGCTCTATTGGCCAATTGAACTCAGAGCCCTTTTTTTTACATTTTTTCCAAACAATCATAACTTTTGCTACAAACTATAACTATTTTTTTCTTCTATTTCAGTTATAAACTAATATATTTATCAAACACTCACAACTTCTGCTATCAGCTACAATTCATAAAATATTAGTTTCAGTAATACCAAACATTGTCTTATAGCCTTATATCCTAGTTTTGGACTTCTCGACGTTTTGGCACCTTCATCTCATTTCAGATCAAATCACTCATCAAACCATTAAATTAATAAATCCATGTCACACATAGCCCATCAACTTTAAATTACTTTCCCTCATCTCATCTATTACTAGTGCCACTTCTAAGCTTAGTAGCACATGCAATTTTAGGAAGGAGCTGTGCCCTTGTTGAATGCCGACACACCGGAAAATGTTTTGAACAGTTCCTGTACCTACCTTATTGGAAATGAAACTTCATGATTTTGGAACATTGGTAACAGTTCCCAGACGAACTCTAACGCAACCTAAGTGACGAAGACAAATCCCCAAAATTCCTCTGGCAGAAATGATAGGCCTGCCAGGCCGTTTTCCTATGAGTGCAGGATTCTTCAAACAAATGTGGACTGACAAAGACCTGGCACCTTGGCTTAGCAATGAATGAAGGGAAGCTTGAAGAACTTTCTCTACCAACTTATGTAAAGGATGGCCTTATAAAGCTCACTAAGTTCGCCCCTCTCCCATTCCCTTAGTGAAAGGTCTTCACTTAGTAGTCAACATCATATAAGAGACTTGTCAAGTATACAAAAGTTTGCATCTTTTAGTCCATTCGTAGGTCCTCCCTTCATTTGCATGTCTTCTCTTCTCCTAGCTCAAAATACCTAATTGCCTATCAAGTATCATCTTGTTATTGAAGCTAACTGCCAGAAGCTCACCCATCAGGTGTCACTTCCAGCTAAAGAGGCCAAGCACTCTGCTACTGTGCTACATGCATCAACCTGGAGCCTTGTTTGCCTTTGGTAATTCAGTAGATATTCAAAAGAAAAAGAAAAAGAAAAGAAAGAAAAGAAAGAAAGAAAGAAAGAAAGAAAGAGAAAGAAAAAGCTGTGCTACTTCAATACAGGCTTAACCATTACCTTCCTATAGACTTATAAAAAAGGATCAATGCAGGGTTAATTTCAAGGTTTATGGATTCAGTCGGCTCAACCCCATCATAAACTTCAATATATATCAACAAAGAACAATGTACAACGTTATTAGGAATGCAACTTACATGCCCCAAACATGTCTCAGAATATTTCTAGAAAAAGAAATATAGTTTATTATTTTATTATTTCTGACAAGGCAAATCTTTGATTTCTTTTTGAAAAATAAAAACTAGATTTCTTTGAAGTAACAAGACTATTCCAATTATGATATTCGCGGAGAAAAAAATCGTAATAAATGGAAAGAAGAGGCATCTTTTACCCAATAGCGAGAATGAATTTGAAAAATACGTATATATACTTTCATATGTACACAAATTAGAGGCTGTGCGCACGTGATGCGTGTAGTATGGAAATGTCATTAGAACAACCTTTAATTGATCACAAATCACAATAAAAAAATGAAGGGTGGAAAATAATGAACTAATCAAAATTTGAAGTATCAAAAAACTGAGGCAATTGACAGAGATTGAGAAAAAATGAAATATCTTGGCAGGCAAAAGAACAAGTAAAGATTTTTTTTATTTAAAAAAAAAGGATATACTGATTCTTGAGAAGTGAATGCTTCACAATCGTATATAGTACTATTTGGATTATTGAAATTAATTATAACTATTGTTCTGTAATATACGTATAAAGTGTATGAATATATTAATAAATAGCCACAATTGTGCCCCAAATTTTTAAGGATTCGCCTTGTCAAGTTGTCATTGTACGCCATGTTACATGCATTTGTGAAGTAACCATCTCAAACACCTAGACACTCAAGTTAGGGTACGGAATATGTGTCTGCTTATATATTTAGTTGGATGTACACCAGACAAGTATGTTCAAGGAGAAGAGTTTATAGTGAAACCATGCATGAACTTAAAATCAATCCATAAATAGCTCAATGTAAGCCTGGAACCACGCTTGCACCCAGAATAAATCAAAGAAGTATTTCAGAAAAAAGAAATTTAGTAGTATCCTAGGGTCCTTGGCATGAAAATTAGATGGAACTGATATTTAACCATACATTTGGGGTAGCTCTTTTATACACATTTTTTTCGTCTTTGGTGAAGTTTTCCAACATTAACCAAACAAGCATACTTTTTAGATTCTTTTTGTCATAAAGAATCAAAAAAGTTAAAAAAATTACCATAAAATTATATTATAAAAATCAGATAAGATGAAAAAAGCCACTAAATGGCTTTTTAGTGGCTTTTTTCATCTTTAGATTGAACGACATATTTTTTAGATTCACCTCATCATGAGGAACCAAAAAAGTAAAATTTGAACAAAAAAAATGAAAAAAGTCCAGAAAAGATGAAATAAAAGCCACTAACGAAAAAGCTTAAGCTAGAAACATACCTGAACCCAACAGCTATACCCAATTCCATGTGGGTGTTTGGAAAAGGCTTAAACACAGCTTATTTTTAGAGTTTTTTTTTAATGTATTTACACTTTAGTGAACTTTTTTTTAGCCGTGGGTCAAAATTTTATGACTTTTTATCCAACGTGAAGGAGGAATCTTAAAAACAAATAAAAAATTGAAAAACTTTTCCCAAAGACAAGCTTTTTTTTTGTCTTTAGTGAACTTTTTAAAATTTTGGTGTACTTATTTTTATTTTAGGTGTCTCTAGTCATGTTGAGTGAAGAAGGCATAAATTTTTGTCCAAAAGATAAAAAGAAGTTAATAAAAACTAAACAAAGTTATAAACCAATGTTCAGAAAAATTCCCAGAAGTCCCCCCCACTGCAGGGTTTTGGAAGGATAACAATAATCACTGTGTGTGTGTGTGTGTGTGTGTGTGAGACTGCAATAGAGAGGCCCTTGCACCCTAGCTCCTAAAAGATACCACTTCTACAGCATTCAAAGTAGCTATGTCCCGGGAGTATGTGTGTTTGTGTAGGGTGTTCTCCATTTTTTCCCTTGACCAAAGGATGGCCAAGCTGAAATAATACTTAAACTCACAAGCTCAAGAGAGATTTTTGGTTTTCAAGTTTTTGTAATGATTACAAGTCCTCCAAACATTCTGTAGAAGATCATCAGTGCCTTGTTTGAAAAATAAAACTAACCCTAATGGAATATAAGATAGCAAAATACAATTTGCACGAGAAAAAGAACATAGATGGCGATGCGTGTATCAAAAGCTCTAATGATCTTTGGAAAGAAGTTTTCAAGTTTTCATAATGATTAAAAATCGTTCTCCAAACATCTGTAGAAGAACATCAGTGCTTTTGTTCTAAAATAAAACTGCCCCTAATGGAACATAAGATAAAATAGTAAATACAAATTGCAGGAGAAAATGAAGATAGATGGAGAAGCGCATCAAAAGCACTAATGATCGTTGAAAAGAAGTTTGTATAAATCATCTACATGAGGTAGGAACGAGGGAAGGTAAAGGCAAAGGGCATCTCAATAGGTATAAAGACCTCACCTGATAACTCCCACTTATTGAACTTCAGTAGCCATATGTTTGAACCAATCTTGGTAGGCAAAACCTGATCCACCCATACCCGATACTGCTTCCCTTGTTGATCCCCATATGACCTTCTAAACGCATCAGTGCAGTCAAGAATAGATTGAGCAAAACCAGACGGATGGACAAAAACATAGGATGGAGACTGCAAAAAGAAAAAGCATGCAGGTTTACCAAGTTAAAACCATACAATGGTAGAAGAAAACCCTACAAATTAAATGGTAGAAGAAAACAAGAGTAATGTTCAAATTAAGGCATCCAAGCCAGGAAGTAGAAGTACTGTTTAAAAGAAAAGCATGGGTCTTGAAGCATATCAATTTTGGATAAGATAAATTGTGTGTGTAAAAAAGAGAAAAAAAAAAAGCTGTATAACAATAAATGGACATTGCAAAGGAACAGGAATCGGATGCACTCCAAGTAAATCAACCTAATTGAAATAGAAATGTACAAACAAAATATATGCACACAAAAGCACAAAGGGATGCATAAACATGGGCATATGCAATGTGCAATATTTTGCCGCAAGAAGACCAGGAGGGGTGCTTCCTTCACTAGTTAATTATCCAATGGATACAGAAGCAACAACATTTCATACGCAATTATAACACGAACGTCCTATACCACCCGCATCGGAACTTATATACAGAACAAGGGCAAGGCGGATGTATAGCATAAGGCAGATTACATCTCTGAAGGAAATGGTATCAAATATAATTTAATAGACTCAAGGTGTCAATTTTTAGATCTCAGCATACTAATAGAACATGGCAGCAAAAAATGATTTGCTCTTTCACCAACACACATTGCGCCTGTTACATGGAAATCATATTAATTGCCTCATGTGCCATCTGAAAACCAAGAAAGCCTAAGTGAGTTAACTCCCTTCGTGTACAAAACTGTACATTAAAAAGCATATCATTTTCCTTCTCAGTTACAAGTGTTGGTTGAGCCTTCGGAAGAAAGAAGATCACCAAAGCAAACAAAAATGGGTTATATTTATACGCCTCTATATGCGTAAATGTTTATAAACAACCAAACACCAGAAATCGCTGAAATATTTTCTGAAACTTTTTTCTGCTTAAACAAACAGAGGACAGCTTGCTTTATTTTTCTTTCACCTGGAGAACTTCAGAAAAGCAAAACTAATAATCCAATAAATGGTAGATAATGCAAGTGGTAAACACCAAGCGTACACCTGCTCTACTTAACAATAATAAAGCATACGCCTGCTATGGGCATAAATCATAAGACAAAAGAGTGTAAGTTAAAAAAGGATCAAACATACACAGGATGCTTTCAAACCCGCCAAATAGAGCTCGGAAAACTCCATTTCCGCACGCCTCCATCTCTCAAGAAGTAAGAAAAATGTTACCATTTCATGTGCAGGTTCAAAGTTTTCAGTCTCTGAGTCCAAGGAATCTATAACATCTCTCGGAGATGTGCTTTGGCCAAGGTTAAAATGCCCAATGGCTTGTATGATGCCTGCTGCACACCTCTCAGTTGCATGGATTATTTTAGGGTTATCCTTAGCATTTTCAGCATGCCACTGCAACAATTCTTCCTGGGCATTACTTACCTGCACAATGCAAAATGTTTAAAATGAACCAGTTATGAGCAAAAATCAACAAATACCTACTGTGACAATAAAGAAAAATGGTGAAGAACTAGGCGACAACCAACCATGACACCATATACTTCTGGAATGGTAAATAATTCGGCATCATTTCCAGAGTCTCCACAAACAAGAGTGTTATTGGGTAATTTTCCCTCTGCCTTGAACTTCTTGTGCAAATAAGCAAGAGCTTGCCCTTTGCCAGCGCCTTGTGGCAATATGTCCAAATCCATCCCCCCACTGTAAATTATTTTCACATCCAACTGCCAAAAACAAATATTGAAGCTGAATTCTGAAATGTGAAGAAAAGGAAAAGAATCTTCCAGAAAAAAGAAAAAAGTTGAAATAACGGCAAACACCAATTTTGTCTTTTCCGAAATAAATAAATAAGAAATTTATAAATGATGATCAACTTTTTTGAGCAATGAATAAAATCTCAATCTTACCCCACGTTTCTCCAGCTGCTCAGAAAGAGCTTTCATTACTTCCTGAGCGTTGTCTTTCTGAACATAGAAGCTAACCTTGTGCGGTCTTTGCTCTGTTTCTGCCTGCATTACCCCATAACTCTCAACTACACAAAGATTCAATATACACAAACCATTTTCTTTAGGAGTGTTTATGTCAATTCCCTTCAAATTATTTCCAACAGATGAGATTTAGCACACTAACAAAATCACCTATTGTGCGTGAAGAGGTAGTCACCAACATAAGAAACATTATCATCAACAAATACCTGAAGGGTAAGTTCAGAAAACTTGCTTGTTTCCTCTGTGACTATGTTCCTATCCCATTTTTTATTTAAGAACTCAACCCAACCATCATCAGGCACCATTGAATTCCCATATGTTATCTCCGTTCCCACGGACATTATGGTTATATCCGGGGTTAGCATTGGTTTCTCTTTCCTCAACTGCTTGTAAAGTGTAGGAGACCTTCCTGTTGAGAACACCAGCAGAGAATCTTGACGATAATATGCTTCCCACAAAGCATTAAACCTGAGTAGAGAAAGGTTCTCGGGATCATGATGATCAACCTGCAAACCAACTTCACCAATAAATCAAAGTAGCATAGAGAATAGAATCAAGCTGCAGATAATCATGATACCCACCATTGTATGATCAAGATCCGAAACTATCATGAAACGAGCAGAACTTTTAAGATGATCCATCGTTCAAAATGTCACTTTAATCTGTAGACAATTAATTACTTCAAATAGTGAGCATAAAATTTATTGTTGCTAAACCATTTTTAACTTGAGTTGATCACTAAGTGGACCAGTCAACGACCCAAAATACGTAGTAGTTAAAGGAAACTATACAGCACTCTTAGAATACTTTCCCATCCATTCTCTTGCTCATCCAAACTCCCTGTTTCTGTCAATATGTTCATCATTTCTGGCCCAATTCCTCATAGGCAACAAGGGGAATCCCCAATCTAGAAGTTCTGATTGTTCTCTTGGAAAGATAATTCAAATAGACAAATTTCAAAATAAACATGAACAGTCTGTTTGGCAACATAGCAGAGAAAATAAAAGAAAAGATTACTTAAACTATATGAAAAAAGAAAAGAACGAAAAAGATTATGTTTTCTCTTCATCTCGTTTGGATAAAAAGGAAATAAAAGAGAAGAAAAAATAGTTATTTCTCTCTTATCTTGTTAGGTTACTCTCAATAAAAGAAAAGAAAAGAAAACTTCAGTTTATTTCCTAATTTAACCTTAAAATGATAGTGTTTTATGTTTGTTTTTCTAGGGTTAGTTTTGTCATTATAAAGTTCGTCTTTCTTTTTTCTCCAAATCTCTCCATTTTGGAGAGATTCAAAAAGTGCAAGAGAAAACCATTTCTCCTCATTTCTTTCCATTTCTCTCATGATTAGTAATCCAAACAAGTGATGAAATTCGTTGAATCCCCTGAAAATGGAAGCAATAGATATCAATCAAGTGATTTAGAGTGAAGAATTATGAACTACGTTGAATCCCAATACTTTAAAAATCCTCAGAATCAAAGATATTTCGGAGAACGATCAAATGCATAAATTAAAACAAAACAAAATCACATCTGATACTTTCTCAATCTTCAACATTCGGAATAAGCCATATCCAATTCTAAACAATACAAGAACGAAATACAAAATTACTGATTACTTGGATGGAATCAAATTTGAATTTTCAGAAGCACCTGGATTTCACAAGAAAATATTTGAATTTGAATTTGAATTTTCAGAAGAACCTGTGATTTCACAAGAAAATTTTCGAATTCAACTAACCAAAAGAATGGAAATATCAAATCCCACCAAATAAAAATCCCATTAAGATATGTGCCTGAAATACCTGACCGGAGAGCGGAGAGAGAGAGAGAGAGAGAGAGAGAGAGAGAATTGTACCTGATTTCGCCAGAGCTTGATCTTCTGCGGTTTCAATGGCGGAGAATGGGATGCGATGAGATGGGATGTGGAGGGAATCAGTGATTCACAACGTGTTATGAACGAAGAGTGGCTCCCCATAAATAGGAAGCGAAAAAGATGAAGGTTACTATGACTATATTTGGGACCATATTTGCGTATTAAGTAATTTGGAATTTTATGGGTGATGTTTTATGTTATTATATGAATTAATTATTTATTTTTAATTATTATATATTAAATATTACATTATGTATTGTGGGAATTTAAAATATTTTTATTTTTTGAGTAATGATAAAGAACCTCACGATGATGAAGACGACTGAATTCTCAACTGTTCTCACAATTGAATATCTGTAAAATAAATTTTTTTTTCCGATAACCAACAAGAGATCCACTGATACCAAAGTTAAGTGAATTTTTAAGAGAAAAAATAAATATAAGAAATAAAAGAATAGTACATACATTCGCTTAATGTTTGGGCACTTGTATAAAAAGATAAAGGATTGACTCTAGTCTTATTATGTCACCCCTAACGCATCATCGTTAAAAAGTGTTTGGTTAGTTTTAATAACTTTATTAATTTTTTATCTCCACATGTATTATTTAAATGTTGTTATTAAAATATAATTATTATAGCATTAGTAAGCAAAAATGCTGTTTTGTATAGCCTTTCAGAAAGAAGACAAAAATATTTTGAATAAGCTATCAATTTTAGCATAAATATTTTGAATAAGTTAGCCATTTAGCCAACATAACTTTCGTTATTTTTTTTTTGTCTGGAATTTTTTAAAATTTAATTTATTATAATTAATTAGTAGTGTTTGGCATTATTAAAATTAGTAGTCTATAAATTATAACTTGTAGCAAAAGTTGTAAGTGTTTGATAAAAATTATAACTTGTAATTGAAATAGAAGAAAAAATAATTATAAACTTATGTTTAGCCAATTTTTTTTTAAATTTTTTTACTTAAAAACCTTTAAAAAAGCCTATTGATTTGGCCTAAGTTTACTTTTTTTACATCTTTTTATATTTACTTTTTTATAAATAAAATCAAAAAGTCAAACATTTAAAAAAAATTTTTTAGTCCAAACACAAGCTAAGTTGTAACAGAAGTTATAATTATTTTAAAAAACTTGTAACTTATAACTAAAATTAGTAGTAAAAAACTAAAAACTATTAATAGTAATTTCAACAAATACCCCAGTCATCCTATTAACTTTAGCTCTTGTTTGACATATTTAAAAAGTTATTAATATTTTTTTACTTTTTTTAAATAAAACTTATACACATCTCAAGCACTCCAAATTTTTTTGAGTAAAATAATTATAATATACTCAATTAAAAAAAGTCAACTTTGTTCTCAAAAAATTGAAAACAAATGTATGTGCATTTTAAATACTATAACTTAAAAATAAAAAAGTAAATGGTACATTATATCTTTTAACAAAAACAAAAAAACACCATCCTAAATAAATTATCTTAAATAATGTAATTTTTTTTTTAATTTTTTTAAAAAAAGTTAAGCCTTTTAAAAGCTAAACTTTTTCGACATCCCAATTAATGGCATAATCTAAATTTTTATATTTTAAAATTTATTTCATTGCAATAAATAAAATTGCAAAAAAAGCTACTCAAAAATTGAAAATAAAGATTAAAAACATAGGAAAAAAATGTTTATAATCAAAATATAATTAGTTATGACCCATGCTTAAAGGCATTTAATTATCTAATTTTAGTACTTTAAAAAATATAAAATAATATCAATAATCTAATAATTAGCTACTTGGTCAATTTTAAGGAACTCAATTAAAAAAATAACTTTGTTAGTTTATTAATTTATCGAGGTAAAAAAATAAATAAAAATTAATAAAAATAAAAGATAAATTATTTCTTTGATGGATTAGTAAAAAAAAAGTAATATATATATATATATATATACTTTTTTACATAGAAAACATGAGAAAAAAAAAAAGAGAACAAAAGAAAAAATCAATATTATCTTATTTTGATGGCTAAATTTTTTATAATTATAGATGTCACATCAAGTTATTATATTTTATTATATAAATTTTATTTATTTTTAGTAAATATTTCATATTTTGCTATGAAAGATTTAGTTTTGAAATTACTAATTACGAAGTAAGAAAATTGAATTGAAATATTAAAAAGTACTAAAAAGACGGGGAAAGATTTATTTCAAATAAGAATTGAAATATTAGAAACCTTGTTATTGATGGAAGAATTATTCGGTGTGTCCAGAACATTAGATTATGTTAGTTTGTGTTTGAGGGAAAAAAAGCCAAAAGTTTCTTTTAAACAAATTTTGAAAAAAAAAATCAAAAAAATATGGTTAGTTTGTGTTTTTTTGACCGGTTTTTCAAAATATTCAAAAAATGCATTATTATTTATAATCTATTAATTGTCTTTAATTAGCTAAGATTACATATATTTTTTAAAATTGATTTAATTAGCTAAGATTACATTTTTTTTTTAAAGATTGATCAATGGAAGAATTAAACTTAAGTATCTATTTGGCATGTCCAAAAAAGTTCACTTTAAAGGGGTTTAACTTTTTTAAAAAAATAAAAAATAAAAAATTAAATTAAATTATTTGAGATAATTTTTTATAGTAGTATTTTTATTTTTTTTCTTTTTATTAAAATATTTAAAAATAATTTTATTTTTATTTTTTAAGTGGTAGTGTTTGGGATATTGAGACAAATTTTTTTATTTTTGTAAATAGAGTTAACTTTTTTAAGTAAAAATATTAGAATAATTTTGTTTAAAAAAAATTAAAGTGTTTAGAATATGTATTGTCTTTTTTTTATTAAAAAATAAAAAAGTAAATTTTTTTTTTTAAAGTCAAAGAAGACAACTTAAAAGTTAATTTTTTTTTAAAAAAAAAAAATTAACTTAAAAGCTAATCCAAACATGCCCTTCTTTTAAAAAATACCCTACGTTGTAGGAACATAAATTATTGTTGATAATATAATCTTATATTAAAAAGGGCATAGCTCAGTTGTATTAAACGAGCACATTATACCATCGAATTAACATGATAATAAATAACTTCTCTAATACATTTTATATTCGAATAATAGAAGTGACGTCGGAGATGAAGAATCGCATCACTTTATTTATTCATTTTTTTTTCTAATTCCTTGCAACCTGTAACTTAAGCTATGTTTGAAATAGTTATTTCTTGGCATTTTTATTATCGCTTTTTTTCAATTTTTTTATTTTTTTGGGTCTACAATTTTTATTTTTTTAATTCGTTATAAAAAATAAATTTAAAAATATACTTATTTCAGTTAAAATTACTGAAAATAATTTTTTTATCAATATTTTTTAGTTTTCTAGATTTTAAAAAGTGTCATTGTGAGCCGTTGGTTATTGTTAAGCTTATGAAGCAATGCCAACATTAACTACTGTTAACTATGATTTTTTTTTTTTATGATATGAGCTGATTATTTTGTAAAATTTGTAAATGTAAAAAATTAAAATGATATGCCAGAATATATTTGTATTAGAAATAAATAATAAAATATTTTTGACAAAAAAAATTAATTTACGTAACCATTGAGATTTGATTTTTTTTTTTTTTTACATAAATAATCAAATCAACGAATTCTAAAAAGTGATTAATTTGAATTATAACGAAAACAATATCCAAAGGCAAGCTTCCCAAGGGTCATAGCTCTCCCAATTAATAATAGCATTCCTGTTTATTTTATATTATTTATTTTAACGTTTAGTAAAAAAATATTATTTGTTTAAATTAAAAATATTATTTTAACGTTTAGCCGAAAGATAAATTTTTTTGACCAAATTATGAATAAAGCTCAAAGAAAACAAAAATAAATCAAAATAGGCTAATAAAATTTTAAAAAATTATTTTGTTCTTTAATGAATTTTTTTATTTTTTAATCAAAAATTTTTATTTTTTCACTTCCGCTCATTGTGATGATTTGAAAAGGAGAGAATCATAGTCAAAAACATATTAAAAAAGCAAATACAAATATCCTAAATATCTTTAGTAGTATTTTAAAGTGTTAATTAGTGAGTGTCCTAGTTTTTTTTACTTCCTTATGGTTAAATCCTATTAATTAGTTAACTATTTAATTATGACCTAATTTTAAATTAATCATTGATATGAACTTTTTTAACAAAAAAAATACTCATTCTTTTGCTTCTTTATTGTGATTTATCCCATTTTCTAACATTAACTAGTTTCAAAAAAATATGTGAATTTTGAAGCTCTCATATTTTTTTTAAAAATATAAATTTCGCATATTTTCATTAAATATAGTGAGATTCTTACTAGTTTCAAAAATATAATATTTTTTCATTTTACAAAGTAAAAAATGTAAAATTTCACATCTTTTTAATTTTTAAATTCAACATAGGTCTTATTTTATAAATCTCAATGAACAGATTTTAAAAATATAAATATTATTAAAAATAAATATTTATAATAAAAGTTATGTAATTTTAAAATTTGAAACTTTTCTCTATCTTATATCTCTCTGGCTCTATATTCTCTTTCGTTTTTATTTTTTCTCCTTGGCGTATTGAATGTATTTTATTTATAAATAATAAATACAAAACTTATTAAATTATTAATATTTAAATGGGACACATTTCTAAACAAGTTTAATAAATAGAATATTTGCCAAATCATCTTATTTTAAGTAGATACAATACGTGAATACCTTAGTGGACCCAAATATCTTTTTGATGACTCATTGACAAAAGCAGGTTATAAGATGTGGCTTGAAAATGCTTTGTATACGCAATCAATCATAAAATTATATAAAATTGATTTTGGTCATTTATATGTATTAAAATTAATAAGTATTGTAAATTCTAGTAAAAATAAATAGTCATAATCCAATTTTTATAGTTGATTTGTAATTGATTGTATGTATATATAGTATTACTATTGCTCCAAAAATGATGGATAATTTTCGTCCACAAAAGAGCAGACCAACTGAGGGTGAAAAGAGTAATTATTCGGTACCGAAATATTATGTGGTATTATTTATGTAATATTCTTATTAAATTATGTAGTAAAAAATAAAAAGTTATTAGGTACTTTCGAAATACCATGTGACATTGCTAGCATAGTATTTTCACAAATAATGATATGTTATGTACACTAATTGGGTCCTCCTTATCTTCTATTTACTCAACAAATAGAAATCCGCATTATTTCATTCAGAGTATTTTTTGCTACATAATTAGATAACAGCACCTCGTAATTAAGGTCATATAATGCTCCTCAACTACCAATTAATTACTTGTAGAAAACAATCAATGTAAATCCACCTTTATTGGATAGGTAAGAAATAATGGTAACCCATTTAATGTATATTGTACATTTTTATTTATCAAGATTGTTAAGCAAATAATACCATATAATACTCCAAGATTATCCAACGCGAAAACAATGCGAAAGAAATATATTTAAAAATATTTAATAAAAAAATATGAAAAAGACATTCTTACCAAGTTGCAAGAAGGCATCATTTCATGCCCACTACAAGAGTCCAAAAGATGGCTCGATTTTCTCTCTAGATTCATGTTTAACCCCGTTCGAAATTTTTGAGTTTTAAGAATTTGGATTTTAAAAAAATAAAAAAATTAAATTATTTGGGATAATTATTTATGACAGATTTTTTTACATTTTTTCTTTTTATTGAAATTGTTACTATGTTTTTATTTTTATTTTAAGTTGTACTGTATTAAAAATTTTAGGCTTAAATCTCCAAAAATAAGATTAACAGATTTGGATAGCTAAACGATAACCCGCATAGGTTTCAATCCACAATAGCAATCACAAAAAGAAACAAGAACAACTAAATACGTAAGATATACGTGATTCGGCTGACTAACTACCTCAACGGGAGAGAAGAATCAATCTACTATACTCTTTAATATAAATTATAAGATTTACTATCTGCCTCACAATGTTTCTATAGCCTTAAATTGAGCCAATCTATGTCTCTATATATTTTCTCTAGCCTATAACTTGAGTCTCTCTGAGTATTTAGACAACTTCTATATCATATGAACGTTCTTGGGTTTTAGAGTTATAACTCCTTTTATATAGGCTTCAAAGGAAACCCTAAAATTGGCTTAACTCGCGCACAATTCGCCGTTGCTCGTCTGAACGGACTTAATTTTCGTCCAGACAAAAAACCCTCTGTCCTGAAATCATTCGTACGCTCGAACCTCCATTCGAACGAAAAACTTTCTGGCCCGAAGCTGTCTGGACGCTCCTATGTCTATCCGAATGAAAATGCACCATCCAGATTCGAGCCAATCCCAACAATCTCCACCTTGACTCGAATCTTTTAGCCTTCTTGAAGAACTGTCGGCGATTCTCGACCTGCATCCCTTTCTTCGGTATGGGTGCTCCACCCTTCTAAATCTTCAACTTGAATAGACTTGGATCAAATCCTGTGAGACCCTAACCTAGTTTATTTTGAGAATAATTTAAGTGTTGACGGAGTTGAGTTAACCTTTGATCTCGGTATGTTGGGGTTTTGTTTCTTTGGGATAGAACAGCATGTGCGTATGAGTTTTACGCTTGTTTGGGGTCGAAAGAGGTTTGTTTGGCAAGTGTTTAGGCTATAAAACATGTTCTGTAGCAGAAAACAAGTTGAGAAAATTCCAGTGAGAATTTTAGTCGACTGAAGGGGTGAGTTCAGTTAACTGAGTGGGGTTTTTGGTGGTTCAGTAGACTGACCAAGAGGGTCCAGTCAACTGGACTTAGGCGGTGCGAGGTTTTGGTTTTCTAGAAGGTTTTTCAGTCGACTGGATTGGGGGTCCAGTCGACTGACCTGTGTGTTTTTGGAGTTTTCTATAAATATCAAGCCTTGGAAGATATTTTTTAGATATTTTTGATTTCAGATCTGGTTTCTCTCTCCCAAAATCTCTGCCTTCTCTCTAGGTTTTGATGGGCTCGGGGCTCGATTTTCAGCGTTCGGACAACGGATCATTGATGTTGGTGCTGGGGACTTCACATATATCCGAACAGAATTTTGTTTCGTCGAGGTTTGATTTTCGAGACGTCGGGTTTTGACCCAATAAGGTAGGATTCTAGACCCTACTGTTGTATTAGGGTGTTATATGTAATTGTATACTTTTTTACCGGTAGAAAATGCATGAAATGTCATATATATGTTTAAACCTTGGTTTTTCGGGTAAAAAATATATTTTTTGCTTTTCTTGGTTCATTACATTATATGACTTGTGGTTGAATGGTTTTCAAAAGATCTTCTTAAAAACGGTAGAAAAGGATGAGTTTGATTGAAATCTCAACACTTGGTGTTTTGGAGGTTTGGAGCTCGCCTTCGGGGTTGAGTCTCAGGCTTTGAAACGTTTTTTTGAAAATGAAAAAAAATATTTTGAAATATTTTGGTTTGATCTCCTTATGATGGATGGATCTTTGTACATGTATATTGTACCGATTTGAAAAATATTTTTAAAAGATTATCAAGATGTATCGGGATGATGTGTATTTGGTACGAGTTGCCCTCGATGTAAGTTCAAAAACGTGCGCAGCATAGGTACTCAGGTCCTTCAGGTTAGTCCCCGTAAATTGAGGCGGATGGGTGCTCAGCTCCCTCGGGGTCGTACCCGTAAATTGAGTGGTTCGTCGTGGTTTGGGTCTTGATTATGCGACTCGATTGCTATCAGCTGCAGAAGCAGGGTTATGGGTTACGCGTCGATCGCTTGGTATGTTGTAGAACTCATCAGTGAGTTAGGTTCCGTGTGAGGTTGGCCTCGGTTGGTATCTGTTAGGTGTCAGCATGAGCAGCGTTTGTTCATATGCAGATGAAACCTAGTGAGTGGCTTGGTTATAGTAGCTGGTTCCCCTTGAGAGTAGGCTAGTGGATGTCGAAGTTGTGTTATGGTTGACCTTATGAGTCGAGGTGATGGGATGTCGAAGACCTTAGAAAATCAGTCGATGTGATCGGATTAGGGATAGCGACAACCCTTCGGCGTCTTGGTATACGTGGTTCTGGCCGTGTGATGGATTAGATACGTCGTGAGCCATGCTATGTCTTGAACCGTGTAGTCATGACGGGGTATAGACGAGAACATAGCGGATGGGAGCGTAGAGATCCTTGGCCGAGCGTATGTTGAGATAGCAGAACGTGTGGTTCTGGAGATATTCCCTGGTAGTCAGGATATTGATGGTGGTTAGCAGGATGTTGTTGGTAATCTTAGTAGTCTGATGACCTTAGACATTGTATACCTTTTAAGGTTTGAAAATTGAGTTCCGAGTGAGTGAACTCAAGGATATGAGAATGAGTGTGAATTACAGATATGCTTGGAAGAGCACGGGTTATGACTGTATGGGAATGTGTAAGGGCTCCTGCGACGGGTGTCGGTTCTATGAGATTCCCACGGGAATGCAGGTCAGTGGTTTGGTCAATATCCTAGTGATTGAGAGATCGCGTTTGGGAACCATGTTGAGTGCATGTGGTTGGCTTAGTGTTGCAATGATGAATCCCGAGTATGATATGTCTAGAGATTGTTTGTGTTCCACCTTAGGTTCAGAGATGGGTATGTTGTTCGCCCATAGGAACAAAGTGTGGAGTGATGAGGTTCATCAATAGACCGTGTGGTTTGGCTAGCCTGGGTGATAGGTGAGAAATCATAGGGTGCGATGCCTGTGATCGATGTGTGCTCTGAGAGCGAAAGTGCGGAAGGTAGCAAAAGTGCAGAAGATGTCTACATGGTTGTGGGAGTTATTAGTAACTCTGGATGAAAGGTCTCAGAATTGGGTTCCCTTTGTTTGATGCTATGCCTTGGACAGTGAGCTCGAGGCTGTGACGTGATTGTGATTTTCCTAGCAGAAGTTAGGTAGGTGAGTAAGCTCAACCGTGTGAAGAAGGTTTGGGGCGCAATGGTATGTGTTGTACTAGGTATGCGGATGGATGGTGTTCACGTGTGTGAATGAGGTCTGAGCGTTGAGAACTTGGTGTAGCGGATGATCTGAGTATTGTGATCGTGGTTGACAGCAGCTGTGTGACTGTAGTCGATGTGGCCTCGAGGTAGGACTTATAGAATTCTTAGAGGTTAAGTGTTGAGGAGTACTCCAATACGCTGAGGTTGGGTCATAGTTTCTTGTTGGCCCTTTTTGTTCCTTTGGATGGAAGGAGAGAGAGAGTTTTCTTGTAAATGATTGTCTTGTAGACGATTATCTGGTGCGAATTGTTTCATCTCGGTTGGATGGAGATGCCAGGTTCCTGATTAGTTCAGATTTGGTTGTGTTCTGAGCCTGTGGAATCTCAATGGATTTGTACCCGTGTGTGACCCTTGGAGTTGTGACTCAGGGACTTATGTCGCCGTGATTGGGTGATTATAAGACGGATTCTTCGTGGCCTTGATGCGTGGTGTGAGACGCTCTGCATCTGAACGTCTCTGTGTGTGACCTAAGATCCGATTGCTCCCACGTTGGGAACCGTAAAGAATTGCATGATGGGGTTGGTATTCTCCCGCGATGGAAGACCGTAAAGGAGTACGTGTGAGTGTGGTAAACATGATAGGTTCTGGTAACCTAGTCAGTGTGGCTTGTTTATATGATAGTTGAATCAAATGGGTTGCGTCCCCTATGCTGTGTATTTCTGATAGACAAGAGAGTTGGTATTGAGATGTAGCGTTCTTTGCAATGATCAGTTGAGGATCATTGGCCGTTGTGTGCGTGTGGTTGTGTCTATAGCTCTTGCCAGAGCAGAGATTTTTTCAGAACAGTGCGGCTGTGATATGTGTATGGTGGGTTTCTAGTAGATTTTTGTGAGTCTCGATTGAGTCCTGGTTGGAGCTTTGAGCTGCTCAGAATTCTTAGAGTTCTTGGAGTCGAGGAGTGGTTGTCAACTGTGGTAAGTGTTGTGCTTTGGCCTAACTGTTGTTTGTGTGGATGGTAATCCCAAGACTATGATAAAGTATAAATCAGGAAGGATATGATGTTTGGAAAGCCTTGGTTGGCGCGGCCTGTTTGGACCGACGCGATTGCTTGATATGGAACGGAAGGGCCGTGATGAGTTTAATGAGGAAATTGCTAAGTGTAAGAATTAAGTTTTGGCTGGTGTCTTGGGTTCGAATATTATGCTATTGTGGATTCAAGGAATTGACGTATGTATTATGCGTTGGAGTTGATGCTATATGTCAGTCGACCTGTTCGCTTTGTCGGATCACAAGGATCATGTTTGATTTGTCAGACGACGGAGATCGTGTTTGATTTGAGATTGATCTGTAGCATTGGTATTAGTGATCTGAAGGCGAGACGTTGAGTTGTGCAGTAATGTGTAGTGACGTGCTGTTGCACGAGAGTTATGGTTTGGTTGATATAGGTTGTTGAATACCTATAAGATGTTCTGTCTACGTGGCATGTTTGGTCGAGTGACTCGCTTGAGTCATGTAACTTTGTGGCTGTGATGCCAGATCGGTTTTCAGTTGTGTGAAACCTTATGCCAGACAATGGTGTGCCACCTGATGTTTCTCCCGGGTGAGAATTGTGGTTCGTGATAGAAGTTCGAGTAGAGGATGAAGGTTTGAGGGTTTGCTGAGATGCATTCTTTGGTATTCCAGGTGAGTTAAGTGAGCTTCTCTCTGGAGTTGGGTGTTGTGTTGTTGCTCGTGGATCGGTGTCATGACAGCGTCAATAATGGAGATGTTGACATCAATGAAGTGATGATGTGGTATCAAAGTCGGTGGTCATCTGGTGATCATTAGGACTTAAGTAAAGTTTGTGTGCGGGGTGTGCGACTTCATGTGACCGATGTCGGAGTTTGACGTCGTGTATTTGGATTTGTGGAGATAGTCCTTGGTGTGTATTGTGATGTGTGATTGAACCAATATGTGGCAATGAGGACGAGGGTGATAGTCTCTGTGTTCGAGCATAGAGCATGTTTGCGATCGAACACCATGGTAGATTGGTCTCGTGTGATGTGTTTGTCGTCAAAGTGGTTTGAGTTCGACGAGAGTTGTGTTTCGAGGTTTGGTAGCGTGAGCTGGATCTTGATCCGATGTTTTCTGGATGTTTCCTAGATGACTGTGATGTCAGTGGAGCTGGCACGTGTGAACAGTCTGTATGGAGATTGATTCCTTAAGGATGTGTATTCTTGGTATTAGTTATGTGACAATTTCAGTTGTGGAGTTTCAGTTGTTGAGGCATGTCTGCTGTTGTACAGCGTTGCCGGTGCATTTCTGCTGTTGTACAGTGTTGTTGAGCTTACATTAGAGGTTGCTGATGATTGATGGGCTGTGTTTGGCTTGTGAAGTAGTGTTGAATTTCGAGGACAAAATTTCTTTAAGGGAGGAGAGTTGTGAGACCCTGATCCAATTTATTTTGAGAATAATTTAAGTGTGGACGGAGTTGAGTTAACCTCTGATCTCGGTATGTTGGGGTTTTGTTTCTTCGGGATATAACAACATGTGCGTATGAGTTTTACACTTGTTTGGGTTCGAAAGAAGTTTGTTTGGCAAGTGTTTAGGCTATAAAACCTGTTCTGTAGCATAAAACAAGTTGAGAAAATTCCAGTGAGAATTTCAGTCGACTAAAGGGGTGAGTTCAGTTGACTGAGTGGGGTTTTTGGTGGTTCAGTCGACTGAGTAGGGTTTTTGGTGGTTCAGTCGACTGGACTTAGGCAGTGCGAGGTTTTGGTTTTTCAGAAGGTTTTCCAGTCGACTGGATTGGGGGTCCAGTCGACTGACCTGTGTGTTTTTCGCATTTTCTATAAATATCAAGCCTTGGAAGATATTTTTGAGATATTTTTAATTTCAGAACTGGTTTCTCTCTCCCAAAACCTCTACCTTCTCTCTAGGTTTTGATGGGCCTAGGGCTCGATTTTTAGCGTTCGAACAGCGGATCCTTGATGTTGGTGCTGGGGGCTTCACATATATCCGGACAAAATTTCATTTCATCAAGGTTCAGTTTTTGAGGTGTCGAGTTTTGACCCAACGAGGTAGGATTCTAGACCCTACTGCTGTATTAGGGTGCTATATGTAATTGTATGCTTTTTCACTGGTTGAAAATGCATGAAATGTCATATATATGTTTAAACTTTGATTTTTCAGGTAAAAAGCATGTTTTTTCGCTTTTCTTGGTTCATTACATTATATGACTTGTGGTTGGATGGTTTTCAAAAGATTTTCTTGAAAACGATGAAAAACGATGGGTTTGATTGAAATCTCAACACTTGGTGTTTTGGAGGTTTGGAGCTCGCCTTCGGGGTTGAGTCTCAGGTTTTGAAACGTTTTGTTGAAAACGGGGAAAAATATTTTGAAATATTTTGTTTTGATCTCCTAATGATGGATGGATCTTTGTACATGTATATTGTACCAGTTTGAGAAATATTTTTAGAAGATTATCAAGATGTACCGGGATGACGTGTATTTGGCACCAGTTGCCCTTGGTATAAGTCCATAAACGTGCGCAGCGTAGGTACTCAGGTCCTTCGGGTTAGTCTCCATAAACTGAGGCGGATGGGTGCTCAGCTCCCTCGGGGTCGTACCCGTAAATTGAGTGGTTCGTCGTGGTACTCCGTATAGAACTTGTGTGTATCTAACTGGTCCCATGACGTATGGGGATTAGATACTAGACAGGGGTTTATAGTTGTTACCTCTGTCTCTTTGTGATAGAGTCGATACATAGGATCATACTCTTCTTATTCCGCGATGGTACATTCCGCGAAGCAACAAGGTTTTGGTTACTTTTTTTCCTTAACTGTGGAAAATATCTTTATCTTTTCTTGGTGTGTGATCCGAGTGGAAAAATGACGTTTTGCTTACTGTTTTTCGTCAACTGTAAAATGTGATTTTGCATTGTTTAAATGCTTAGTTGTGAACGAAAAATTGTTTTGGGAGTCTGATGGAAAAATTGAAGTTTTATGATGTAAAATTTTTTGGCTCTGTGATTGAGTTCGCTCCCACTATATGATATGCATGATTTTGAGGATGAAAATGTGGAGTTTTATGAAATAAAACCATTTTGAGGCTCGTGTTAGCCTGATGAAAAACTGGTGCTTTTCAGGATGAAAAATATTTTTGGCTCCTGTGGTTGAGCCCGTATGCTTGTGATTGCATATTTCCTGCTTTATAACTTTATTGTCTTTCCTATTGAGCTTCAACTCACGGTGTGGAATTTTACTGTAAAACATTTTTTCGGTAAGCGTGGTCCTGTAGGTTGACCCGGTGGTGCCCGGAGGTGGCTGATGACAAGATGTCTGTTTTGTCTTGATATGTAGTTTATACCTGTTGTATATGTTTCATGTTTATTTGTAACATGTTGTAAATCGTATACTATGATTATGGATGTATGCATGTTTTGATGCTTTTGAGAGAATCTCTAGTTGGTTGTTGTTTTTCGTAGTTTTATACTACGTCTTTCATTGTTGGGATCAATGGTTTACAAATGGGATTTTCAAATGGTTTGCTTCACATAAACTCTTGTGCTTCGAAATTTTTTTGTGAAACAACCTAAGCTTCTTTTAAAATGAAAAGAATTTCTTATTCAAAACACGTATTTTGTTTTTTTTATAGGCATAGCTTGTGAGGTTGTAACTGTAGTCTTTTGACTATTCTTTTAAGTCAATAAACCCTCGATAGTACGTTTTTACAAAGATTTTGGCATTGTTTGGTCTTTTGGTTTTAAAGCCCTGTTGTTTGGGTGGTTTGGTGGTTGCTCTGTGGCTTTTTGCGTTACCTAGAGTTTGAAGCGTGACAAATCCAAACCAGACTTGAATTTGACCCTTTTGTAATCAACAAACTTCTCATCTTTGGGCTATCTTCCAAACTCTAACGTTCAGTCTTCTGTGAAGACACCACCTTCTCTGACACTGCTACTTCCCCCTGGACTGTTCCCGTGCTGCCTATAGCTTTCTTGTAAGACGAAGGTTCTCCACTTGACTGTTCTAACTGCTGTTGACTTGAACCATCATCACCCGTTTTCCTGGTTGAGCTTTTCTGACTGAGCCCCACCTTGACTACTGCACTCTTCTTTTGACTTTCTGACATACTCTGCTAGCCAACCTAACTAAGCCCTAAATGTCTGTGTCTCGTGTCGTTCTTACTGGAATCAGTCTGTGTGATAGTCGTAACTCCACCTATCATTGTGTTCCCTACCAATCTGTGGAGATCATCCATTTTTTGCCCATTCATGATAACTGAAAATCCTTTACTGATCTTCATTGCTCCACCTTTTTCTATGAACCTATAGCCTAGAGAATCTAATGTTCCCAAAGAAACTAAATTTTTCTTTAACCTCGGAACATACCTGATATTCCCCAAATTCCTTACAACCTCGTCAAACATCCTAATTTTGACTGCACCACTTTCAATTAACTAGCACACTTAGTTATTCTTCATTAGAACTGTATTCCCGTTGCAAGACTTGTATGAATCAAAATATTCTCTAACTGGACACATATGGTATGAGCATCTTGAATCTAAAATCCATGACTTTAACAGAAAGTTCAAATATGGGAAAACTGAGAGTACTTCACCTTCTAATTCACCGTCTGACGACTCTTCAGCAAAATTGATGGTTTATGTAGTCACTTTACCCTTATTCTTTTCCTCAAGATACTGTTTCAATTCTTGGCACTAACTCTTGTAATGACCAGTTTTGTGGCAATAAAAGAACTCCACATCCCTTATTGCATATGACTTGGACCGAGATTTGCCACTATTGGAACCCTGCTCACCTGATCTGCTCCTTTCCCTGCTTGACTCCGACTTCACCACCAGCACAACTTCTGTTGGAGGCAAACAGCCAAGATCATTGATTTGTAAACGAGTTTTTTAAAAAATAAAATAAAACTGGATGGACAATTGCCGAAACAAGCTCCAAATAAATTTTTTTTGATATCGAATGATCAAAATAAAAACCCGTGCTACCACAGTTAATTTAGATGAATACCTTTTGGTCGATTCTTCAACTATGAATTTTAATTTCAAGAGTTGAAGCTCCAGGTAGACCTTCTACTATATTCTCGATGCGATTCCCTAACGTAGTGTGGACTATGATCCTTCAAGAACTGATACCGACAGAACCTGGACAATCTTAGTCTTGAAAGACAACTTATGAATTTGGTTCAGCCAACACGCATATTTATAGGGCTGCAGTAGAGACCTGTGAAGTAATTATGATATAGATCTCTAGTGTGACCTAAATACTTATCCAGCTATTTCTGCAAATATGTAAACCTCTCAGCAGTTTCTGTAATTATGAAAATCTTGCAACAGTTTCTGCAATTTTCATAAAATACTAAATTACAGTTCATACTACTAAAGAACTGTAACTGCATTCTTAACCATAATCTCAAGACCATTTTGCATTAAGCTCTTGTTATTAAATTCTTAACTCATCTCTCCACGTTGAGATTTTTGATATCTGGTAATTAAATCTAATTACTCACAATTTAATTTATTCGACATCTTTAAAATTCTTTAAACCCTTCCACTTAACTTATTTGACTGCCGAATAATTAAATTCACCTGCAGGGTTTGGCCCAGTCAAAACTTATAAGCTTCCTTAAGGGGGTCTGGTCAATCCGGAACAATCAGGACATGGATTCCGACAATAATTAATATTCTCCATATAATTAATAACGCTATTCAACTTACCGGGACTATTGACCCGTAAAAGATCACACCCTATAATGAATCAAAATAACGAATATTAAATATACGCAAATAATAATTATTTTAGGATTAAGAGTATAAGCACTAATAATAACCTTTGGGTGTGAATTAATTTATAAAATTAATGTAAAATTATTTACTCTAATGTAGTCCTATTCAATACATACAAAGTGTACTAGTACAGCAAATCAGAACAATATACGACGCTATTATCTGTTTTTCATAATCAAGACAGGCCTACTAAAATTTTGTGCTACAGTCGTACTAATGGTTTGTCCATTTCTACCTAAACATTGAACAAAAATTTATATTCTACAAGAACCTATAATCTGGTCTTCTATATACAAGTCGTACTCTATACACCAGATTAAATACTGTACAGAATAAAAAATAATCATGCATAACATTAAAGAAATGATAACATTAGATAAGTACAAAGCTAGCCTTGTTATCAAAGGATACAGACAAAAGGAAGACCTATATTACTTTGATACTTATTCTCTTGTATCGGGGATAACCTCAATTCGTATGATAACCGCTATTGCGACATTACGAAATCTAGTAATACATCAGATGAATGTAAAAATAGCTTTTCTAAATAGAGATTTAGATGAAGAAATCTTTATGGAATAACTTGAGGGTTTTTCTGGGTCGAAAAGAAAAGTCTGTAGGCTAGTTAGATCTTTGTATGGTATAAAGCAAGCTCCTAAACAATGGCATGAGAAATTTGACAATGTGGTATTGTCTCGTGGGTTTCGAATCAACGAATGTGACAAATGTGTATATGTCAAAGACACTGATGAAGGTTATGTCATCCTGTGTCTCTACATTGATGACATGCTCATTGTGGGAAGCAACGACAAGGTTATCCAATCCACTAAAGATATGTTAAATTCAAAATTTGACATGAA
This sequence comes from Heliamphora exappendiculata, assembly GCA_034768845.1. NCBI lineage: Eukaryota > Viridiplantae > Streptophyta > Magnoliopsida > Ericales > Sarraceniaceae > Heliamphora > Heliamphora exappendiculata. The sequence goes on along the minus strand of JAOTRH010000010.1, from coordinate 4,771,932 downwards.
GGATATGGGTCTCGCTAATGTGATTCTTGGTGTACAGATCATCAGAACATTGGACGGCCTTACGTTGTCTCAAACTCATTACGTTGATAAAATTCTGAGAAAATTCAACAATTCCGACACTAAAGTCCCCAGGACCCCGGTGGACATGAGTATCAAGTTATCTAAGAATGGGGGAAAAGTGTCTCCCAATTGAAATATTCTAAAGTCATCGGGAGTCTAATGTATTTGATGAGTTGTACAAGGCCGGACATAGCTTACTTAGTAAGTAGACTGAGCCGATATACGAGTAATTCAGGACATGATCACTGGAAAGCGATAGTTAGGTTGTTACGCTATTTAAGATATACTCGTGATCTGGGACTGCACTACACCCGATATCCTGCAGTATTAGAAGGATACCATAATGCAAATTGGATATCGGACACGAAAGACTCAAAGTCTACAAGTGGATATGTATTTCTACTTGGTGGTGCAGCGGTATCTTGAAAATTTTCCAAACAGACATGTGTAGCACGTTCTACGATGAAATCAGAATTCATTACTTTAGATAAAGCAACTGAAGAAGCCGAATGGCTACGATAATTTTTAAAAGATGTTCCAAGATGGCCTAGACCTGTGCCAACTATTTGTATTCATTGCAATAGTCAATCGGCAATAGGTAGGGCACCGAGTCATATGTATAATGGTAAATCTAGGCATATACATTGTAGACATAATACAATTACAAAACTACTCTCAAGTGGGGTTGTCACCGTTGATTATGTAAAGTCAAAGGACAATATTGCGCATCCGCTAACCAAAGGGTTAACCAGAGAGTTAGTTGAATGAGCATCGATGGGAATGGGATTAATGCATGTAACGTAAAAAAGGTATCGTGAAGGAAAATCCAACAACTAATTGGAGATCCCAAGATCTAGGTTCAATGGGACAACCTAATTGCGTATACCTCGGATAATCACTATAGAGTTTGAGAACTCTTACCTATTCATTTGATGCAACGGTGATTTGGAAGGTTAAGCATTAAGCTTTTAATGACTTTTACTGGTGAGCCAGGCGGGTATAGAGAAATACCATTGAATAAAAGTCACATATGTGAGTATGAAATGGGGCCGCTTCTTTGAGAATTTGACAAGGCAAAATTCTTGAGAAAATATTTGCAAAACCAGGAAGTGTGTTTCATGGCTAAAATGAACACAGCCGTGAGAACGAGAACTTCGTTGTGGAAGTCATTGTGTGAAGCCTATTGTCTCGGTTTACTGCTAAGGCGACACAGTTCAAGGTGGTACCGCCCACTTGTTTGCCACTAAATCGATAGGTTCTCACAAGGGAAGGTTCAAGGGTTACCGCTACCTATCCTATGCAGGGACTTTCAGTTGTCTATCTCTCTTGTAGGCAGCTTTGTAATATGCGTTTGTACACCCGCCAATTTCATTCATGGGGGGATTGTTTAAATTTTGTGAATTCAATTGGCCATTGAATTCCAGAATTCAATAGCAGAATTTATTTGCAATTGAATTGGCCATTCAATTGGCAAATGAATTCTGAGAATCAATACCATTCATTGGTTATTGATTCTTTTGTAACCCCTCCAAGAAAGAAATTCTATATAAAGATGTCATCCCATTCAGCTTTCTGGCAGTGAAAGAAGAGAAAGAGAGAAATACAGCAGCAAATACAAAGGTAAGGTGAAGAGGTGAGATACATATTCTGATGGCAAGCTATGAGAGAGAGAGAGAGAGAGAAAGACAGACAAGGTGCGTTCGTAGCCGATCCTTGGTGGTGTTCCAACGATCGTATCAGCCGTTTTATCCCGTGAGAGTGACACCGGTGGATAACCTACAACACCCTCGGTAGGCGGTGAATCATTCTTAAGGAAACTACGCTTGCAGGACTCGATTTGTAAATTCTGTCCATATTATTTTTGTAATTTCATTTCTGTAATTTCAGTTTATTGTAATTGTTAAAAGTTAATAAAGATGTATTTTTTGGATCGCCGAGCATGTATATTTTATTGTGGCATTGGATTTCTCCCAACATTGATAACCCTTGCAATCTAGATTGTTGAATGGCATATATTGTTATATGCTCTATACATTATAAGAACGTCATATATTGTTGGTGAATTTTTTATATGAATGGCATACAAATTGTTGTTGATAATTTGCATGGTTATTGTTTGGTTGTTTTTCATGAGGTGGGTTAGGCACGTATAAGATTTTCATAAAGAATAGATGATGTCCTTAATTCAGGATTTTTTTCGTCCCCTTTTTTCTTTATGGACAAGGATTCAAACTACATTACCGGTTAGAATTTCAAAAGGAATAGAGGTTAGACTACGAGATTATGAGAAGACTCAACAAGTTGTGGTCGTGGAGCCACATTTGTCCTCTTCGTGTTGGTTCAAACAAATGCACACAGCTCCAAGGAGTTAAAGTACTACAAGTGGGGCGGCAAATTTGTATGGATTCCATAGGAAATAGGAAAATAGTAGTCAATTAATTACCACAATGTCCTATTTTAACAAGTTGTGGCTTGATAAATCATGTCTAAAAACTTTAGATTACTACACTTGTTTTGCTGAAATGTCCTTTTTGCTGGTGCTTCAATTGATGCCACAAAACATATACGCATTCATTGTTTCTTCCTTGATGTCCATTATTGCATATGCTACAGGTTTATCAGTATGCTGGAGGTTTCTTTCTTTCTTTTCATGGTTCATTTCATGTCACCTCTTTAACTGTGTGCAAACCAATTTTATAGAGAAAATGACGAGCAACTCAACTAATTCAGGCGATATAGATGACGAATTGGAAAAGTTAGTGATGATCATTGAAGTGTCAAGGTATATGAAAAATTCCATCCCAAAGAGGCCACAAAAAATTGTAGCTCCACAGGCTATCATTACACAGAATTCTTAATTGTTGGACACGATGAGACGATTTTCGATCTGCTTCGCATGCATGCTTCAACCTTTGTCAATTTGGCAACTGAGGTACGAGTTACGGGGTTTATTAACATTGAAAATAAGCGTTTACCTGTTGAGGAAACCATGGGAATTTTTCTTTTCATAGTGTCTCACAGTGGAAGGCATCGATTAGCAGCTGACCGATTCTAACATTTAATCGGGACCATTAATCGTCATTTCGAGATGGTAATATAAGTTATGTCATCTTGAAAATGTTATCATTCGACCAGCAAACTAGTAACGACCCTGCTCGGACCCTAGTATTAGTGACGAATAGTCCACGAGACCGTAGAGTACGGAAGATGTTCAAAACCCTAATTCAACTCGAAAGCCCTAAGTTCGACCCAAAAATCCAAAAAATGATCAAAACTCATGTAGCAAAATCTTAACACTCGGAGAGTCTTCCAACATTCTAAATAAAGTAATTATCATAAAATAATAAATTAAAAATCAAAAATTCTCATAATTATGGTAAAATGACCATTTTGTTTCTAATATAGTAAAAAGTCTTAAAAACTCAAATTTTGACACATAGATACTCTAAATCAAATATTTAAATACAATTAAGTAGCAAAAGATAAAATAACATCAAAAATAAAAAAATACCTCTTAGTGGTCGACCACCTTGGAAGTTGTGCCAAAAAGTAGTTTTTTGCTTTCTTTTAAGCTTAAAAGGATGAGAATGATATTTAATCAAGCATTATGATGATCCAACACTTGTTGAACAAGTAATATACATAATAATATATTATTATAGGTTAAAAAAAGTAAACAAATCATTATTGAAATTCATACACAATAATATAAGTCAAAAAGTTATATATTGTCAAACTAGCTTAATTTGACTTAAAAGAAAACATGTATTTAATCAATTCTTATGAAAACTATAATAATTTATGAAAATACTAAATTTATTATAAACATACTAAAATAATAAATTTTAGTAAAAAAAATACCAAAAAGATACATCAAATTAACTTTTAAAATATTTTATTGCATAAAATGGCATGTAAACCAATGCAAAACCCCATGATTGATTGAGGTCAGATTTTTTGTCTCCCCAAACTGACCCTAGTTGTATTCCCTACCCTTGATATGATATGTTCCCTCAAAATTTGCACCAAATCAAATCAACCCATGTGAAGGAGAGGAAAAAGTACTAAAGTGTGATCATTTTGTTCCCTTTTGGTTTCCTAGTCTTTTCCTATATAAACCAAGCCAAACACTCTCCCTCTTCACTTCATATTTCCGGCCAAGAGAGGAGAGAAATCATATTTCAATTGTTCTTGAGGTGTTCTATAAGTTTGAGAGAGAAAGGAGGGAGAAGAAGAAAGAAAGAAATGAGGAATCAAGGAGAGGTATTTTTCTAAAGCTAAGTCATTTCATACTACAATCCTTTGAGCCATCAAACAAGTAAGTAAAACCTTTAAACCTTATGTCTAATATCATTCAAAATATTCCTCAACTCATCTCATTAAACACTTTAAAAACCAAGAACAAAAACAAATCGAAAAGGCATCGTAGTTGAGAATTAGGGGGTGTTGTGTTTTTGGATGATATGAGATGTAGTTGTGTGTTGTTATTTTTGAATTTAATGGCTTAGAAGTGTGCTGGAACCTTGATATTCGTGTCTAAAATACAAGCACACAAAGAAATAGAACAAAACCTTAACATGTCATAAGTAGGAGCCTTGAACATAAAGCGACTTGATTTTTTAGAACTTTGATGTTTCCGTCCTGAACTTTGGAACTCCATAACTCCACGTAGAAACTTGATCTAAGCATGTTATTTATGTCCAAATTTATATTTTTGTGTTATATTTCATCAAAAGTTAGTTTCAATCCATTTGAGTAAGTAGAACTCGAGATATTGTAATTCTACCAAAGTATGTCATTTTTCGATCAGTCGACAATACCGACCTAAACGCCTTAGTTTACAATGAAATCCGAGCTTTATCTAAAACATAAAAGTTGTAGATAACATGTATATATATCTACTCACCAACAATGAGCACAAAATATTGAGTCTTGATAAGTCAAAACTCCTTTGAAACTCTCTTTTGTGTTGCAGCTCTCAAGGGACACTTTTGTTACATATTTTTGTGTAGAACAAAACTCCTATTTTTAGTGATCTACTCTAAAGGTGGTCTACATGAACATTGTAGCTAACATATTGAACTACGTGTTGTACCAAGATCATACCTATATGCCTTGGGAAGGTGCCTCAAAACCGTTTTAAACTCACTGTCCAAAATTGGCTTTGCTGAGTTTTGGTAGATGACATAACCTATTTTATAAAATGGCCAAAAACTCTAACTTGTTCCAAATAAATACCCTTAGCACTAAACATGAAATTTGTATGGGACATGTTTAGCTAGAAAATATCCAAAAATGGTCTCATTTAAACTTGATTAGATGCCCCAAAATTGAGACCAACAGAGAAGTATTTTCAGTAAAATTTTGAGAAAAGTGCTGAACCGTTTTCTCTTAGAATGCCATACTCACCCGTTTGCCTTAGGTTTTGACCTTAGTGTTAAATATAAGAGTTGTAAAAAATATTTTTATCTAAATTTTGTTTAAAAATTATAACTTGATTCCAAGTCCAGATGCCCCAAAACCTTGTCGACCCTTTTAATTTAATACTCGAACTTGGCCTTTAAAGTTGCCGTGTATGTTTGAGTACCTTTTGTCGTGAGACCCGAGTTCGTGTTTTGATTTACTTGAATTAGTTGATTAGTGTTTCTAAGTGAATGTACAATGATTAGAACTCATGCCATCAAGTTTGAATTGTATCTTGAGAATTGAAGTTTGCCATGCTAGTTGATGCCATGCTATAGATAGTTACATTTGAGATTAATATTACACATTATAAACATTGTCATTTACATCCTGACATATTGAAGTCCATCTATGTAAATCGTTGTTGGGATGGGCTGTGTTGAACTATTCTTCTTGGTTCTAAATCTAGGGCGTCCCATGTTGTCGTTTTTTGGAAATGTTTTGGGATGTATTCCCCTTATACACCCTAGGTGTGTTCCCGGTGTTTGAAATGGTTTATTGCGGAGATTGTTAGGTACCATGGGTTCGTCACTAGCATTCTGGTTTTGATGATTTAGATTTTGGGTTGACGCCAAACGAGCATTTGGTCCTTAATGTGGGATTGTTTATGCATTATTACTTTGGTTGTTATCTTGGTTGGCCGGAGGATAAGGATGGATGTTATTGGCCCGCCCCCACACTGTTGCCATTGATTAAAACAGTTATGGCATGAAAGCCCGGTAAAGTATTACTATTCGCAACGAAACGAGGATAGGTTTGGTCATCAAATTCCCATAAAGTCTACTCTGGTAGTTCCCATTGTGGAATTCCTGTTATGATATGAGACTATGTTGGGTTGGGCATCTACATTGCATACACGGCATCTCATACTCATATGTTTATTGACTTTTCTGCTAATCTGTCATAAATTTGTCCGTCTCCCTGACTATAAATTGTACTTAGTGTTATATGATATGTATTATGGTGAATTTTGTGCTGTGAGATTAGTTAGAAGCTTAGAGTGTTTTTGCTTTTGGGTTTTGGCTCATAACATTCATGGCACAGGTGAGGAGGAGTTCTTGGAGGAAGTCGCCCCAGAGGAAGAAAAAGGATTCGAGGAACAGGGTGATTTTCAGGAGGTGGACCCCCTTGATGCGTTTTGAGGATTCGATACCTCTGTTTTTGTTCTTTTGTTTCAGTTTCCCTGCAACCCTTATAATATCATTAAAATTCCTGGTGAAACTGTAATCGTTATATACTTTTGAATAGTTCAGAACTCTTTTATGCAGTAATAATTAACATATGTAAATATGAATAAATGGCCAAAATATATCTTTATTTACGTTTATATATGTCCCGACAGGTCCAGAGGACGAGGCATCACAAAATATAAATGAATTTCCTTCTCAAATTGTCAACAATAGAAAATTTTATCCATGGTTCAAGATAATATATTACAAATTGTAAACTATAGTTAAAACAACATATTCTAATATAATGTTAACTTGTTAGGATTCTATTGGAGCCATAGATGGTACCCACATTGCAGCTTAGGCACCTTAGGCACCTGCTCTCAAGCAAACTGCATATCGAGGTAGGAAGGTCACCATAACTACAACGCTCTAATTTCGAAATAATAAAATCCAAGCAAAAATTTAGAGAAATACTCAAATAAAGGGGACCATTTCTTTTGTAAACAACCTTTCAAAATAGTCAATGTATACCCCAAAAGTTAACCTAAAAATTATTTAAGAAAAACCCATTTAAAAACAATTTTCAATAAAAAGCCACCCAGCGGAGTTCGCTCAAGCATACTTCTCACTGCTCGAGCGGTGGGACACCCGAGAGTTCACTACCCAAAGACTGTATGATTTTCTAAGTGTTGGAAAAATCACCACTTTTTCTCCTCCTTTGAACAAGATTTTGAATAGGCAAATTTGATATGTAAAATATGCATTTGAGAGTAAAACAACGATCTTTCAGTCAATGAACCTGAAATCAAACTTCAATAGCAAAATATATCATTAAAAGGTTAAAACTTTTAACTCAACAAAAAATGAAAACGTCCTCACAAGCAGACATAACATGAATATACGACCTTAAGGTCTTATAACACAGGTGTTCTAACCCAAATTACAATAATCCAAGAATGTGTAATACTATCAATTACTTAAAAAGGGTCCAGCGACCATCATCTTACTCCAAAACTTTCTTTCCGGTATCATCTGAAATGTTGCTTAACAACATGAGTCGAAACTCATTGGAAAAAGACTAACAATATATGTATGCATAACATGTAAAGGTAGTTATGCGGGATGCAACATATAAGTTTATCCAAAATCAAACCATTTACCCCAAATCAAATCTCCCAACAGATAATCGAGTTTTCAAACAAAGGTTTTAGTTTTGGCAACCACTTTACCCATAATATCATCACTTTCCAATCAACCCCAAGTCTTTCAGTATTCCATGATGTAACCATTCTTTTCTATTAGAGTTCATCATCCCATTTCATTTTTCCCAAAAACACATTCATTTGCAACACACGCATACAAGCACACTTTATCGACATTTCTCATATTCAACTAACTTGTAGTTTAAAACATAGGAACTGATGTCGGACAAGCGTATAGAACCACGTCGCGTTACTACCAACCTAACCGCTAAAGGCCCGTGAAGTAACGGTACGTTCTATACCCCACCACAACTAAAGTCCTTTCCCGATTGCTAGCCAATGGGTAGAGAACTCAAACTGCACAGTTTTTTGGTCTTTCACCGTAGAGCAACTCGTGCCTAAACTTAAAAGATCCTTGGATTCCAAATCGGTCTGTTTAAATTATCAAGTCACATTACACACGCACAAGTCCAACCCAAATGGTTTCTCTCGCCAAACCCATACTACGACGGTTCAAGCTTCAACTACCACGCGCTCATGTATATAAACTCATGGAATATACATGTGTAATAGGTTATTTTAACCTAAAATAGTTCAATAATCACATCAATTTTAACATACGGGTCCTTTAACCCCCAAACCCCCAAATTTCATGATTTAAAATCAAATTCAAGCCCTAGCTCACCGTTTTTCAAATCCAATCATATCCAACGATAATGTAAAGATAGAATCATGTTAAATCATCCATAGATCTAAGATGTAACATTCATTAACATCAAACCATAATCTAAGGCCTCAAAAACGCCATTTTCAAGATTTTAAGTTCATATAAATCAAAATGCAACACATATCATAAAAATATTCAAGGATAATTATAAATCCTACCTTTGGGATGCTAGATCCTCAAGAAAAAAAACTCCAAACAAGCTCTAACCACGAGAATCTCCAACTGAAAGACGAGAATGAAGCCTCCAACGGACAAACAACCAAGATGGACACAAGAGATCTCATCAAGAAAAGCCAAGAAAGCTCCAACAATCCTCCAAACACAAACCCTAGCTCTCACTTCTATTCTAGAGAGGGAGAGAAATGAAAAGAATGAGAGAAAAAAAGTCAAAAACGCAATTTTTAAAGTCTGCTTGCTGACAAGCCGCTCAAGCAGACCCCCCACCGCTAGAGCGGTCCCCACTCCCAAAAACTCTCGACCACTTGTTCGCTTGAGCGGTCTATCCTCCGCTCAAGGGGTCACATTGGGTTGACAACTCAAATCAAAGATGCAACAACCGAATCAAAACATAAGTGAAACACCTCACAACAATGTTTTCACGCCTTACCCAGCATTTTAACCATCGTTAACGAAAACATATAGGCTCAAATTTTTAATTCATACCATGATCTGCACATTTAACCGTTCCCATTGAATATAACATACTCGTTTTCATTAATATAAGAAAATAACAAGGGACCGGGTCCCTACAACCTCCCCTACTTAGGAGATTTCATCCCCGAAATTACACATGCATCAAGAACTAAATAACTCGGGGTAGTTTCTATGAACTTCCGATTCTCGCTCCCACGTGGCTTCTTCAACGCCGTGATGAAGCCACAATACCTTCACATACTGAATAGTTCTCCCTCATAAGACTTGTTCTTTGGCGTCAAGGATTCTCATTGGTCTCTCATCGTAAGTAACATCTCCATCTACCCTCAACTCTATCCAATCCAAAACGTGGGATGGATCCGGCTCATACTTACGCAACATTGATACATGAAAAATATTGTGCACGAAGGCTAACTGTGGTGCTAAGGTTAGGTGATAGGCCACCTCTCCAATCATATCAAGGATCTCAAACGGCCCAATGAAATGCGGTGATAATTTTCCATTCTTATCAGATCTCATTAATCCCTTTCGTGATAGGACCTTCAAGAACACGTGATCTCCTACCTCGAACGCTAATGGTCTCCTCCTCTTATCTGCATAACTCTTATAATGGTTTTAGGCGGTTACTAAACGCTTACGGATCACGATGATCTTTTACATGGTTTCGCGCATAAGCTTGGGCCCTAACACGGTTGTCTCACCAACGTCAGTCCAACAAACGGGTGACCTGCAAGGTCTACCATACAATGCCTCATAAGGTGCCATCTTAATGTTCGACTGAAAACTATTGTTGTAGGTAAACTCTGCCAACGGTAAATGATCCTTCCATGACCCTCGAAAGTCTAAAACACACGCTCGCAACATATCCTCGAGTATTTAAATGGTGCGCTTTGATTGACCCTTCGTTTGGGAGTGAAAAGCAGTACTAAGAAGTAGGCTCGTCCCCATAGCTCATTACAAACTCTGCAAAAAACGTGACGTGAAATGAAGATCTCGATCGGAGATGATGGAAAATGGCACCCCATGGAGTCTAACAATCTCACTCGCATAAAGCTTGCTAAGCTTACCAACTAAATTCGTCAAACGAATCGGTAGAAAATGTGCTGACTTGGTCAATCTGTCCACCACAACCCACATGGCATCATGCCCCCTCGACGACCTCGGAAGGTCCTAAATGAAATCCATGGTGATGTTCTCTCATTTCCACTCTGACACTGGCAATGGTTGCAACTGACCCACTGATTTTTTTATGCTCGGCCTTCACTTACTGACAAGTGAGACCAAGCGAGACAAAAAGTGCAACGTCTTTCTTCTTACCCTTCCACAAAAACTATCCAAGTACGTTATGATACATCTTGGTGCCACTCAGATGCACTGCTAAGAGTGAGGGATGAAACTCATGAAGCACGTCTCCACAACATGCTTTCGGCACAAAGATTCTCTATGCGAATCTCAAACTCTGATCGGGATGGACAGCCCACTCCTTTGTATCCTCACCATTCAAGACTCGCTCCCAAAACATCAAACTTTCTCCGTTCGACTGTTGTGCCTCAACAACGTGGTGAACAAGGCTAGGCTGAGAAACTACCGTAAACAAGGCAACACACTCACTAGACTTTTTCAAGCGAAGGTCATACTCTCCGACCTCCCCGAGCATACTCCACTTCTTAACGACCACGCGAATTAACGTGCTAAAAAACTTCCGACTAAGGGCGTCGGCCACCACATTGGCCTTGCCCGGATGATACTGTAGGTCGAAATTATAATCCCTAAAAAACTCCATCCATCTCCTCTAATGCAAATTCATATCCTTCTGCGAAAACAAGTACTTCAAACTCTTATGGTCCAAGAACACTTTGAAGCGTTCTCCATGCAGGTAGTGTCTCCAGGTCTTTAGAGCTAAAACCATTGCTGTGAGCTCCAAATCATGTGTAGGGTAGTTCTTCACATGAACCTTCAACTACCTTGATCCATAGGCCACCCACCTTACTGAGTTCCATTAACATGCAACCCAACCCCTTGTGCGACGCATCGCAATAAATGGCATAACCGAGTCCTCTCTCCAGTACAATCATAATAGGCGCACTGGTCAACCTTATCTTCAATGTCTAGAAGGCGAGCTCACAACTATCATTCCACACGAACTTGATTCCTTTCCATGTAAGGCGTGTTATAGGCGCTGCAAGCCTAGAGAAGTCTTTTACAAACAGATGGTAGTAACTTGCTAACCCCAAGAAGCTTCGAATTTCGAACACATTTTTTGATCTTTTCCACTCCATCACATCTTCCATCTTGGATGAATCCACTGCCACTCTATCTCCCGAAACTAAATGTCCCAAAAACTTCACATTCGACAACCAAAATTCACACTTGTCATACTTGGCATATAATCGATGTTCTCGTTGTTGGCCTAACTAGGTTTCAACCTGTTTTGATGATAATAAACCAAAAATCCTAATTGTACAAATTGAGTGTGTTCACAGGACTTCAATGACACAAGCACAATTAAGATAGCAAAATGGAAGCCATGAAGCATGAAGATCATATTCAAGCGGCTAAGATACATGGAGCACGAGAAAAACCAAGAAAAAAAGATAAAGATTTGAAGGACTTGAAGATTTTCTAAGTATAATTGCACTAGGACCTATGTAAGTTCACGTACCATTGGCTATATGTGTGAAAGCTCATAGGAGACCTTAGATGGACCATAGGTTTGTTAAATACTTCATGGAAAATCATTTTCAAAGTATAAAATGTGTTTTAAAATGTTTCAAAAGAAATTCGGCCAAAAATATGTAAAAATTGTGTGAAAAAAATTGATATACCTTAAGTATTTTGGCCATAACTTTTTTTAAAAAATTAATTGTGATATGAAGTTTGAACCATTGGAAATTAGACTTCCGGGGCTTTAATTTGAGCACAAGAATGACCCTATTCGTAGTCCGGATGACAAGGTTATGGTCGTTTGAAGTTGGGAAAATTGAGCAGCCGCGGATCAGTCGACCGAGGATCAGATCCAGTCGACTGAAGTCAAGTTCAGTCGACCGAACTAGCTTCTTCAGTCGACCGAAAAGGCTAATTTTTGAATTTTGAGCTTAACGGCTAGTTTGACATTTTCTTATTTGGCCCAACGGCTAATACGATCTTTTAGCCTATAAATAGAGCATTTGAGCTCTGATTTTATATACTTCAAACCTTCAAATCAACTCTCTCATATATATCAATTTTGTTCTTCAAATTCTTCATTTTTATGAATCATTTTTGAGAGAAAACCTTAGAATATTCTCCATTGAACTTCTCACTTATATATCCTTGGGAGTGAATATTAGAGTGATTTATTTTTGTATTCACTTGCTCGCAAAGGAGGTTATTCATTGTATCATCCTACTTGGATACCTTGTATTCTTGTTGTAGCTTGAGAATGTGATTCTCAAAAGAGGCCACTCCGTCTATTGAAGGAGAGAGGGAACTCCGCTTATAAGGAGGAACTTAAGGAGATGACATCCTCAACAGAGGCTATTCTGCCTAGACTAAGGAGAGAGGCTCCTCCACCTATTGAAGGAGAGGTAGTAAGAAATCCTCATAACGGTTGGCATGAGGCAAGGACGTAGGCCGTTGCGCCGAAACTTGTAAAAATCGTGGAATTGTATTTCTATCTCGCTTTACTTTTTATTCTCATTATTATATTGTTGTTTATTGTTGCACCACACACATTTTCATATTTGAATCCTTTCTATTATTTGTTCTTATATTTTTAATTCCTTAAACTAAGAAAAGTGTTGAAACTAGAAGTTGTAAATTAAAATTTATCCTTATGATTCAAATCTTCTAACAAAAAGTTTTTTAAGTATACTTGTGTATATTCAACTTGTAAAGAAAATCTATACTTGTATTATTAATTATTAAAAATAAAAA